>CM027120.1:43135900-43352798 GCA_015476505.1 Urochloa ruziziensis | reverse complement strand
GTGATAGGGTGGCGGTTACGATTGTGAGCCGTGCTGGGAGCGGTGGCAGGCTGCGTGCATGCGAGTCTTTGCGAGGCAAACATCGGTCACTTCGGGCGGTCCAGCGCGTGTGGGTGAGGCGAGGCCGGCAGCGCTGCAGGACCGGCACATGCGAGTGGGACTCGGGATCGGCATCGACTACGGGTGTGACTCGATCCCAGCTTCAGGCTTGCGTGGTGAGGTGCAATTTCAGTGCACGAACAATGTGGTGGCACGTGGCTGCTATTTGACTTCAGGCTGATGCGACAGGGGGCTCAGGGGCTCGCTTCGGACGAGGACACATATATGATGAGATTGACTACAACTACAAGTGGGACTCGGTCAGTGGGCAGGACTCTGCTTCAGGCAGCAAAACGACTAAGTTCGACAGGGCTTGGTTGCGAGCAAAGAGATACACGACTGCAAGCGTGGTGGATGCGGTTGAGTCAGCTTCGGGGCGGGTGGAATAAAATTCGAGCGATGTTTCAGTAAGACGGCAGAACCATAAGCTGTGCGCCACCTATCTGCTTGAAGGTTGGTCATCGATGTGCGAATCGACAGCTAAAAGGATTTTGCCGTTTTTTTATATATTCTTGGCGTTCAAAGCCAACTCTTTGCCGGCGGAATTCAGCCCGTCCACGTTCATCCATGCAGAGATGATCATGTTCCTCACGTGCATGAGGAATTAGTTCATCCTACATTGCTATTGTTGCCCGCGACCAACAAAATAGATTGATATATTGAAACAAACGTAATTCTTATTTGTTTTGATCAATTCAATCTACTAAGCTATATCGACTTTCATACCTTGGTTGTTTCATGATTGTCCAAATTGATCTACTCCACTTGCCGCGTAGGGCAGTTATCAGTAATACATCCGCGTAGGGTTAGCACTTGTCGTAGACATGCCTGCTTGCTGGCGAGTCGGTGCAGATCCGTTCGCTGGCGCCGTTGATGTAGTCGACGTCGTCGAAGTAGGCGTTGGCTGAGGACGACGGCAAGATTGCCGCCGTCGAGCTGATGGCGGACTCCTCCAGGCGTAGTCGACAAGAGCGGTCGTGCTGATACGTGTTGCTGAAACTACGTCGTCAACGGTTGGATCTTCTCCCCTTCACGCTCTCACGACAAGAACACAGAACAAATATTCAGTAGACTAAGCGCGTTCCTCTCACATACGATGTATTGTTGCCAATACGTGTGGTTGCTCCTCGATTAATAGTCCACCTGACTAAGTAGAGAATACAGATACGGGGGATGCTCTGCACTCCGATTCTATAGTCCGAACTAAGGCTAGAGATTATGGGAAGAGCCACAAGCAACCGGACAAGGATTATAACTTCTAGTCCTCCAATCCTTCTTGGAAAGTCCGGTTGTTTTACAACAATTAAAACTTCTCTTCCCAGTCATGGGGAGCGACAGCATGCACGTACGCGTACACAACATGCTTGGTCAGTCACACGCGAACAAAGGAGGATTTTCTTGGAGCGATTTGAATTCCGCATGCTTGTACATGGTTTTTGGATCCCTGACTTCGTATACATCACGCAAAAATATTGAGTAATTAAAACTTCTCTTCCCATTCTAACATTTTAAGATTGTGCACAGGTGAAACCAAACTATAACTCTGATGCCTTGGCATAATTGATACATCTAAAAATATTTACCTCACTGAGAAAATTTAAAGAATATTATTTAAATAAAATAAATATATAATCCTTATAAGATAAAAGATCATATAGAGCTTGCTAATTGCATGGATGTCTCTAGATAAAAGATTTTATATACAAAAGAATTTCCATTGCTACATAAAAATGACGGTCTATACGTTTTAAATACGGTTATAGAGACCACTATTAAACTTTGTTAGGACAATACAATATGAGAGATTACTAAATATCAGTAGAAGCTAAGTGACCAGCAACTTTCTCGTCAATGAAGCTTGGGAGAGTGAGCCAATAACATCTTTGAGATATGGTGGCCTATTATTAAAATGGTTCCACTGAACTCTACCATGCTGAAGTAAATTTAGGATTATAATTTTTTTAGTGGATAGTTAATAAAACTTTGTTGCCTTATTACAGGTTTGATAGGAACAGTAGAATAGAAGGATGCATATTTAGAAACAAAATATGAATATTATGTAAATAAATTAAATTGTGTTTTTGACACTGGTCTTTTATCATAGGGTTGATGTCATCGAAACCTATGCTATTCCAGTGGCATGGTCTTGACCATCTATCTAGTGCTATCGTCAGCCTTGGAGAAGAAGCAGTTCTACAACCCGACGTATCTGTCAATGATGGTAAGACGACGAGGGAGAGGGAAGCGTACGTGGACCTAGGGCAGTCGACGAGGGTGGGTGAGATGGTCGACCAAATGCACAGGGCCCCAAAATCGACAAGGCCTCCAAATTAGCAGCTTAACATGCGACAACATAGCAGATGTTTAGCAGTAGGATCGAGCAACCTAGTGATTAAGATGTTATCACATCAATAGTGGTTTATAGTCTAAGAAATTGTCTTATTTTTTCGGTCAAATCTAGACTGTCCGGTGCATGCACTATGATATCACTTTATTTCATTAGTGATGATATTGTTTATTTAGTCATAGGCTAACAATGAAACATTTGTTTAATCATCGCTTGATCTATTATCTTGCTGGCCTATTCGTGTGTAATACATTTGGCATGCATGCGCTAACTACCTACAGGGTGTAATTAGCTTTATCCTTTCGCAGGATCGCTTAACGCTAATCTCGGTTGGATTATAGTCACTATCTTCTAGCTTGTTCTATATATTGTTGTTGGATGACAGAGTAATTTTGTACTGAATAATGCATATTGGAGTTATATAATTGATGAGTAATAAAAGTATGTATTATTTATATTAGACGTATATAAGTTTTTCATCAACATTTAGGCCTCTAATTTTTATTTCGCTCCTGGGCCCCAAATTTCTGGACACGGCCCTGTTGTTACCAAAGAGGCAGTTGGTGCCGGTGTTGATGACATGGGTTCCTAACACTTGTAATACCCGGTCCATTAGTATTCTGGCTTTGGCTCATGTGTCTTGTTCTGGTGGAATTAGTCCCACCTTGCTTGTCTAAGTAGGTTTAGGTCCGTTTATAAGCCTTCGTGTTCAAAACTAGCATATCTGGGTTAATCTTTTTACACGAAGTGAGGACGAAAGTATAAGAGAGGTACTATGACATACGCGGGCTCGTTCCACGTGGGAGCTAGGCCGTAAGCAGATTTTGGAGCGGGGTGTTACAGATGGTATTCAGAGCCAGTATTCTCGCTGCACGAGTGCATGCGTGTCAGCCCGTGTAGGGGACACGGCATGGGCCCGTGACACCGAGGAGAGATTTTGGATATTTGTCTGTCGTGAAAGCGGTAAGCTGTCGAGGATGTCAGCCCTGAAGGAGGGGAAAATGTAATATCTCGGCCCATTAGTATTCTGGTTTCGGTCCGTTGTGGCCCATGTGTGTCTTGTTATGGTGGAATTAGTCCAACCTTGCTTGCCTAAGTAGGTTCAGGCCAGTTTATAAGCCTTCGTGTTCCAAACATAACATCTGTTAACCATTTTACACAAAGCGAGGACAAAAGTGTAAGAAAGGTGCTATGCATATGCAGGCTCGTTCCACGTGGGAGCTAGCCCGTAAGCAGATTTTGGAGCGAGGTTGTTGCAACTCTACATGTTATTTCTTTGACCATCCTTTAGTTATGTTATACATTTTTTTCAATAAAAGCCTTGTGATAAAAAATATGAGAAATACAGGTGTATATCATGTAAATTTCTCAAAGTTCAATGGGAAAAATAAGGAGGAAAAACATGATATATGGTTGGTCCGTTTAATCTCTTGTGAGATAAACTAATATTATAGTTCAACAAATAACATCGTGTCTTTAATTATCATACATAAAAAGTCGCTTGCGTTTCTGAGAAACCAAATGGTGCACCACGTATCTAGTGGCCTCCGGCGGGGCTCGGTTTTTGCGCACTGGGTGGTGAAGCTCCGCTTCGGCGTAGCGCGACACCTCCGTCCGGGCCGCCGATGCAGGGGAGGAAGGGGCGGGCAGCGGCAGCCGGTGTGCGCAGCGGCCGGAGTTCGCCGTGGAGAAGATGGCGGTCCGAGCTTGCGGTCGCCGGAGCATGCGGAGCAGGGCTCGGGTCGCTGAAGCTCGCAGACACCTGAGCGCGTGGAGGAGAAGCGAGGCCGATGGAGCCTGCGACCGGGCATAGACAACACGGGCCGCTGCCGTTGCCTCACTCCGCCGCCGCTGCTTATTGCATGGGGATGGGGTTAGTTCAGAAGTTGGGGAGGAAGAGATTGCGGCCGGACTTGAGTTGACCAAGATGTACCGCACGGGTTGGAGAGGGAAAGAGAGTAGACGGATAAGCTTGAAGGGTAATTTAGTCTTATCCCAATGCCATCAGAATTTTTCGATTTGTTTTATTTCTTTTAAAGGGTCTGCAACTAACGGTGTTCAAAACAGGGGCAAACGGCTGTTTCATTCTAAATCACAAAGTTCAAGATCACAAATCTCCCAAATTTTGAACTTATTAAAACTCAACTTCTGTATGGAGAAAAAAGACAAATTGTCTTAGAGCGTAAGGTAAATTGTACCAAATGCCTAATTTAGAGGGTAAATTGAACTAAGAAATAGTTTAGAGGTTTATAAGTACTTTGGCCATACTTGAGGGGCGTAACTTGGACATTAAACCTGTTGGGGGAGTGATTTCGGAATACTAGATCATACGGAGCGCCCTTCGTACGGACGGAAGAAGCGTTGAAGGAATGAGGAGGACGAGGCAGATTCGTCTAGCTCGTGTGGGAACCATGCCTCGTCGCCGCAGCCTCAAGAGTCAGGGAGGCCTTACCAAGCACCCATCGTAAGGGCTCGAATACGAAGGGGGCGAGAACGACGTCGTCCCAATGATGTTATTTGTCTGACTACCGATGAACTAACCTTGATTCATGCAGAGGCACTGGCGGAACGCCCGAGGGGCTCGTCGCCGTTCGGAGGAAGATTCGAAGTACGAAAACTCTCTCTCGGCCCAAGACGAAGACGGTTTCGGAAGCCACGGACCCGAAGGTGACGCACGAAGAGGGGGGCCGTATAGAGCGCCGAGGGAAGTGGAGTACAGGGTGTCACCAGCTGGCAAGAACGATGTGAAATACCATTGATGTCCCCAAATATTCTGCAAACATGTCTGTTGGGTTGTGTTCTCCTGTAATTTCACTTTGACGACCGGCCGCCGACTATAAATAAGGGGCGGTCGCACATTGAACGGATCAGATTGTGCATTGTATATACTTGCCTTAAATCTACTGTCACGATCGAAGGGTAAGCCCTCCCCGGCTTTCCCTTCGATCCTGTGCTACCGGCTGTTGGTTACGACACTCGCTCCGAGCTCGTTTCCCACCCAACAAAACCCAAGTCCAGAATCTTAGTGGGCTAAGAGCATATGCCTCCACTGGGTCCCCTTCGGTTCACCTTGTTTGAAGATGGTAGCGCGGAGCTAAAGCGAAGATGAAAGGCGTTGAGGATGGTGGCAATACCTCTATGCCGCCACAGCCGAACCACTTGACTAGGTGTGGCGATAAGATCTTATAGCCTCCGTAGGCATTGAAGATGGTGGCCACGAAGTCGTGTGGTGCGCTCGTGTTTGGCATCATGGGCCACACAAGAATAAGTCAAGAATTTGTTCTTGCTGGTACTTATCAACAAGCAGCCAGATCAGGAAGATGGAAGAGACTTGGAAAAGTGCAACAGGGTAGTGGAGCATGGCCTTGGCAACAGGGGCATGCGGGTAAGCCGTGGATCCACCCCTGCGTATCCTGTCCTGACTATGATCTCTACTCCCCCCGAGGTGCCTTTCATGGACACTCATGTGCAGCAATGACTCTTTTTGAAATAGAAGAAAATGAAGTAATAAAACTCCGTTAAAAATTTTAGCCTCTTATTTCAAAAAAATCGTTGCTTAACTTCCGAGGGTACATTGATGGAGTGAATAATCCTGATTGACCAGACACCAGAGTGACTTTCTCGCCTACATCGCGGAAGGAGCAATGCTGCTGCCCACTTTAACGCAGAAAGATCTTGGATTCGAAAGCCGCCGCTGCAGCCAGGACATGTCACATACGTTAGGTGGTTTCATCTAGGGAGAGTTAAATAATGGTAGTCCGTCGATACCTTTGAGACTTTTAGGTGTCAAATCTATCCAGTCAAATATTTCCGTCGCACAAGAGGGGAAAATCAGTACATTCTAATTACCAAAGATCCCAGCAGTAATTCCTCTGCCAATCAATCCGTGGACTTGTCGTCTTGTTCCACAGCTCTGCCCGAGGAAACCGGCCACTAGGATTGTATACTCACATAGTTCAACCAAGGCCTTTGTTACCAATGCATATATTTCTTTGCCGTGCTCTTCTTCTTGCTGAAGCTTCTCATCCTCCCCTGAAGGAACCACTTGCAAAACTGAAGTCCTCTATAAAATCTATGACTGAAATTGTAAATAGCAAGAAGTGTGGAAGCAGGAAAGCAGTTGTAAATGATCGAAGGCTGTACCATTTCTTTTCCATCAACCGCTTTATCCTGGAAATAAAGGGTACCAGCTTGGGAGTTGGAACGCGTAGGTCAAGCGTGTAGTTGGGAAGCCAATGTATGCTTGAGCTCCATGTGGACCAAACTTTGTTATTCTTATTCATGAATCGGCGGCGACAATAAAATATAGATATTTTTCTTATAAGACTGAAATTTATCATTGCATCATAGAAACGCATGATTGATACACGATCTTCCCTTATTTATCTCAGTTCAATGGCGGCCTCTTACATCAAGCTTTCAGAGGCCCGAAGATCTACCCCAAGTAACCCAAGAATTTTGAAGCGAAAGAAAACGAGGTGGAAGAGAAACGAGGTGGCAAAGACCAGAATGTACAAGACCGCATGCAGAAACTGCCATAAGAAGGACCACTGTGTAAGTGTAACACACCATGTGTTTTGCCATGCTCTAAAAACAGTAAAAATTGAACCTTTTCTATTCTGAACTTGCTCTGGTTCATACAGATGGGCCGTCTTGGGCACTTGCAATCCTTTGTCGTCAGAACAATCAGATATTAAAGGTAGAACCGGATTCACCCAAATATTTTAACTCTAAGGTTAAAGTGATGATGAACTATGTAATAAGGACCGGTAGGCATAGCATATTGGCTACTGATTATTAGGCAAGTAAACACTAACGGTGCCCCTTACCGTCACATTATTATCTTTCAAGTTTTCAGATGCTAGCAGCATTCTGCCAAGATCGCCGTCACTGTCCTGAGGCTTGCCAACATTTTGTTCCCCCGGTGTCTTAACATACTGCCTGGCTACCTGATAGAAGGACAGCAGAAGGGAGGCCGACGCTACCCCAATACCCAGCGCAGCATGCCACCATTTTTCAGTAAAGTTGACCATGTAGTACACGAGGAAAGCGTAGTACAGCAAAAAAATCACCAACCCTAAGGCCTTCACATCACAAACAAGGAAAAAAATAATCATCAAATAGATTAGATTAGGGTTCGATCCTGAAATAAACCTTCTTGCAATAATAAGTAACAATTTCACGGTGGTTAAAAGTTTCAGGCAACTCAAATGATCACCATGCAGCCATGAGATATGCAGGACAAGGATAGAATTTTTGGTGTGTTAGACACAGGTTTTGTAAGAGTCTGTAAATTTTTTTATGCAGCCAAGAGTCGGTACAATATTAACCGAAACAATGCAACTTTTTTTAAGTTGTTATATGTTAGTTTGAACTTTCAAGACTAAGATTTGATCAGGTATGTGTGATGTGTTTCCCATGTAACTTTCGAATTCATATCTAACTTGCAACCCAGTCATACAGACCAGATTTTCCATCCGTCGCCCAAAAAATTATTTAAAATCCATAAATTTCTGTAGAAACCGAAAGGAAGCTGTTACTGTCATCGCATCTTAGATCCAGTACCAAACTACCAATGACAAGTTGGAGCCTTTGAGCGAGCAGTTAACATTCATGGGAAGCAAAAGCAATGACAATTAGGGATACTGACAACAAACAAAGAAGCAATATAAGAAGACGATCTGAGGAGGAAGAAAAGCGAGGGATCGGAGATGCTCACATTACTGTACGAGTGCGAAGAACCCT
Organism: Urochloa ruziziensis; assembly: GCA_015476505.1. Classification (NCBI taxonomy): domain Eukaryota; kingdom Viridiplantae; phylum Streptophyta; class Magnoliopsida; order Poales; family Poaceae; genus Urochloa; species Urochloa ruziziensis. The sequence continues at coordinate 43,344,607 of CM027120.1, read as the reverse complement.
GCTTCTCCTTAGCCATGGCAGAATTCTTCTTGGCTTTGTCCGTGGCCTTGTCCGCGTTCTGGCCGCCGGGCACTGTGCTTCTGAGGCCGCCGCCGCCGTTCTCGAGATTTACCGGGACGCCGTCGTCGGAGTTGGGAGTTGCCATGTCGATCCTGATGGCGCAGCGGCCGGCGGCTGCCTCGTGTATAAGAAGTCCTACCCCAGGTTGACCACTTGACCGACTCCGGGAAGGAGTTCGACCAGACCAGGACAGGCCGGCCCATCGCGAGGAAGCAGCGGGCCTGGCCCAGCTGGTGGGAAAAAGTATGCAGAAAAAGTGCCTTTAACCCGGAATTGCCGTGTGACGCATGTGCGGCAGTAAGGCCTCTGCCGCACACCTCCGCTTCCTGCCGCATGCCAGGCTGTCGTGCAGACCGCCAGCAGCTAGTCAAGTCGGATGGGCCACCCTGGGATTGGGCTCGCGGAGGGAGGATGAATGAAGACTTGCTGTTTTTTTCTTCTTCTTTTGTTTATTTCTTTTCTATATTATGACTCGTACTAAACTTTCTTTCTTTTTGTTAAGAAAAACTTAACTTTCTTTCTTCTTTTTTCTACTGATGTTTTTCTAATTCTTTCTCTTCTTTTATATTTTGTTGTTAAGATATTTTATTGTTCATGTTAAGATTTTTATGTTCCTTTGTATAATATTTTGTTCCTTTCATATGATATATCTGTTTCACGTGTTAAGATTTATGTTACTTCCGTATAATATTTGTTATTTTTCGTATAATATTTTGTTCCATGTGTTAAAATTTATGTTCTTCCTATACGATTTTTTTGTTTCTCAGAGTCACATGATTTGTTCCGATTGTTAAAATCGGATAAATTGTTCTTTTTTAAAAAATGTTCCATATTTGTTTTAACTCTAAACATAGTCAAGTGTGGTCTAGTTTTGAAGCTCTCATGATAAAAAAATCTAGTGGTGCAATCGAAATTTGATTTGGATACCCCATTATGAGCTATGAATTTTTTTAAAAAAACCCTCCTCATGGGACCCCGCCTACGCCAACTAGCTCGGAGTGTTACGCGTTGTTTATTGCGGGTAAACGAAATGGGCTGCACGTGCATCGGGGGTGTGCGGCATCGGTGTATGATGCAGCATGTGCGGTATATAGACGCCCCCCCTTTAACCCCCCTCAACTATAGATTTACCCCTCTGAACTAAAAAACCAGGTATCCTACCCCCTTCAACTATGAAAACTATCTGTTTTACCCCCTTTGCCGGTTTAGACAGCGGTTCACGGTGACGGCCCCTGGAGATGAATTTGGCGGCGACCGGTGGTGGGCTGCCCGCTGGAGGCAGAGGATTCCATTCCTTAGCGACGGCCGGCGACGAGAAAGACAACAAAGATTAATTTCCTCTTTGGTGGGGCCCATAAGTGGTTATGCCGTGCGTTTTTTTTTCATATTGTTGTGAGCGTTGTATTGACTTTACTCTGCCATGCCAAGGGTATGATAGCCCTTTCAGCCCTGACTTCACACCGTAAACTAGACTTCACAGAGAAGGGGCAATCTTAGGGTTCACATCTAAAAAACAAGGGCAACGATGCAAAGATGAAAAAACATGGGTAGACATACAGTTATTGATAAAAATGGGGGCAGTTTTGCAATAGGCCCTTTTTCAAATGGCCGCTCAAGGACCTTAGGTAGAAAGCAACACGGAACAAGCGTTGGAGACTCAGGCGAATATAGCTTTGGAAATTAAGAAGTTCTCTTCTTGCTTCCCTTCTTTTTTTCTCTTCCTTTTCTTCTCTTCTTCTCCCTTCCTCCTTTTCTCCAAAAAATGGAAGGGACATCCATGCTGTTTGAGGAGATAGGGGGCTTGAGCCCCCATGCACCACCCTAAAATTACTCTTGGGATATACCAGGAGGCATTGAGCATTTCGAACAGTATGGGAATTAGGCGGTGGAATATGGCAGCGGGGCTCGAGGTAGCCAATGATCAGCATGGAGGCATGCTACGATGGCTAGATGCATGTACTGTTTCTGTCCCAAAAAATTACAATTCTGATTTTCAACTGAGTAAAACTCTTTATGTTTGACCAGGTTTATACAAAATATTATTAATATTTATGACTCTAAATACATATGGTATGAAAATTTCATGAAGAATCTAATTATAATTAATTGGGTTTATAAATAATATTAATTATTTATATATATTTGGTCAAAATTGAGATACATTGACTTGATTGAAAAGTAGAGTTGTATTTTTTTTTTGAGATGGAGAGAGAAGGCGTTAGCGTCGTGCATGGGCATGCCCGGATCAGCCCGTACAACTGTACCGTTGTTGAGGAATTCTAATAGCATCTTACTTTTTCTAATAAAAAAAGTTGACCTTTGTATACACAATGCACATAGCCAAGTTCATCGTTTGGCGTCACTCCTTAGCCGCCAATGAAATGAACACGGAAAAGATTTTCTCCACATGGTTCCTGAGGTAATGAACTACATGCCAATGTTGCAGCCAGTGTCGACGCTAAACCAAAATTAATAGTGGTGTGCCGCTCAAGAGACTTGCATTATTTTGCTGCATTATACGATGATTTGAAGACTAATTAGTGTTGCAGCTCAACGTGGCTTCACCTCTAGTTGCAACTACTTACAGCACCAAAAATACACCATGGTTGGCCTGCCTAGATGATGAATACTAAGGAATGCAAGAAACTCTACTGCTTAGAGGAAAGCAATGGTTAAGTGATATAAACAACGTCTGGACCACCTGTAAAAAAAAGGATCTGGAACACACATTCTTACAGACGAGGGATCTTCCTTCAAAGTTAGAGGGCAAGAAATCTTCATGGGCCAATAGGCCATGTCCACCAAGAAGCTCAAGCTCAATTGTCACTTGAAGATAGCAATGTGTTGTGGATTTCTTATGCAAAAACATCATAAAGTGTCGGTGGATTGATGAGGCATGAAACAACAAGGTGTTTCAGGTAAAAGAGTTAAACCAAAAGTGCTATGGTTGTGGTTGGAGGAGAAAGACTTATAAATTGAGCTGTGACAACTTTTCTGTACATTTGATTTTAAATAGGATGAAATTTTGAAACATGAAAGGGAAACAAACTGTGGGTACAGAAATATCAAACTAGCTAGCTTTTAACCAATCAAACAAACACAAATCCAAGGCCTCAAGCTAGTATCTATGAAACCAAGAACACAAGTTTTTTACCAAAAAGATATAATTATGTAACCAAAAAATGTTAACAACTACAAAAGTATTACTCACTAAAGTAATCTAATTGATTTAGCAAAAATGTAAAATTTCAAAAAACAACTTCAACAAAAGTAGGCGTCTTGTAATAACAATTAACTACTTGATTGCCAAAGGGACTTCATTATCTCATATTTTTGTTAAAATATTGCTCTGGCCCTTTCTGATCAACCTATGTGTGCTTTATATTTTTAACACCATTACATATGTGATATGTAATAACCCCCATCCCCCGCGCATTTAAGCCTATTAGAACAATATTTAAGAGCAAAGCACCCTCACTTGTACCATGACAACCCATTGAACCTTAGATGTTGATTTCAAACTAGATATGGAACACAATGTTTTGTAAAGGCTTGATGAAAATGAAGAAAAAGGGAGTTAAGTAGAGTAGAAGTACAGTCGATACGATCCGTGGACAGTCACAACAAGAAAAAAAACTAAAAAAACTGTAGGCATGCATAGCTCAACAATAATAAAAATGATAGCAATGCATAGCTCAACAATAATAAAAATGAAACCATGCGGGACTAGTAATGAGGGTTAGGTTGGCAAAATGGATAGACACACCATAGTATTAATTATTAACTTGATGTATCCATTTATGCATAGGTGAATGTTCCTTAATTTTTTAGTCCACTAGAATTGCTCCAAATTTGAAGTGCTAGTATAAGGTATAGGGAAAAATTGTATTTTTTTTATCAAAGTCAGTAGGGGAAGCCCCCAACCTATTTTTTTGCATAATTTTTTTATTTCAGACCCAGTTAATTCGCTCCCACGAGGAGTCGAACATGGGTCTGATAGATGCTACTCATATGGTCTAACCACTAGGCTAGAAGCATCCCTTAACTATTGCAAAAGTGAGACTTTCATTCCTTATGTTTGAATTGGTGCAAACCAGCCCCTTAACTATCTAAACAGGTTCACTAATCATCACCACCTCGATTTAGCAATGGTCCAGGACGCTCACTTGGCCATCTCATGCATATCCCGACTAGCTAATCCATATCATATGCCTGGTGTGAGTGCTTGAAGGTGACGACAACGGTAAAATTTCTAGAGATGGCTAATTTTACTTTGCATAATAGAAAAAATGATTTGACTAATAATTTCCATTAGATAAACACCAAAGATGTTAGAAATATAAATTGAATAAACCATACATGTCTGAGGCTCACAAAAGGAACAAAATAAAGATGGGTAAGCATCTCAATCTTTGAAGCATATATAGCTGCAGCATATTGTTCTTTTTTCCCCTAGGTTCATGGGGACTAACATGTGACATCTTCGAGTAACATGCATTATTCAGCATATGACGTGATTAAGTGATGTACTGAAGTGGGATGATCAACGCACCAGTTTGGATAGTTAAGGGGTGATTTGCACCAACTAAAATATAAGGGATGAAAGTCACACTTTTACAATTTCTAAGGCATGAAAATGCACTTTTACCTAAGGGACATTTGCATTCTTGCCCCTATTTCAAACATGAATATGAATTTGCCCTTTTTTTTACTGTGATTGTACCCCTACTTTTTCAAAACGAAGACAGAGTTAACCCTCATTCTGTGAAGAGCACTTAACGATGTAAAAAATGCTATGAAAAGACAACCTTGCCCTTGTAGGTTTAAGCTTACTATTTTTTAGAACTTTGTGAGTTTACCCCTTTTCAGGTAAAAAACGGACAATAGTTTGGCACATTTATTCAAAAAAAAATTGCCATCGAAAGCACTAGAGTTTCATACTTCTCAAAGCAAGCAAAACTTGACAAGTTTTGTGAAAATATTGATAGCAACATGGCACAAGTTGCATCTATTTTCAAACAGGGAACAATTCATCCACATCACTTGCATGTATATATCAAACATAAAGCACAAGATCGCATTGGACATCAAAAGCATTAACACACACCATAACATATCTCAACATGTTATGCCATCCCGTCATGTCCAGATCCATCGATCTAGGACAAAGAGAAAGTGTGAGTTTTCCTTACTTATTCAGTAAGTTCACATGCTAATAGATACATGTCCAACAAAAGCACCAAGTAGTAGTATCATTTATCAAATGGAAAACATCATATTCAAGCATCTATGCCTAACAATGCACAGCCAAGCTCCCTGAGTTTTCTCCTCTTCCTCTTGCGCTCTTCCCCTTCCCCTTCATGTCTCACTTGTGGCTATCTCATTTCTGAGTACTCTATTCCTAGAGAAGGGTGGCATCTGCATTTTGTTGGTGAAAACTGCAATGGACCCTCAACATCATTTATTTGAGCAATAATATGGACTACTCCCTTCTCTAGGTTGAGTTCAAACCACTCAAACAAATATTGATCAGATTATATCTCAATAGAGGTAGTCATCCTCTAAGTCATGTCACAAAGTTATATATTGGATTGAACCTCATAGGTAGTGTTCAGATATGAAGTCCACTATTCGCATCAGCCCATAGTTATGTGTGCCATTTAAAAAATGATATTTGTGTCGACAACTTGAACTGGCAAGAATTTACCGTACCCTTCCCCCCCCCCCCTCCCCCCCCCCCCCCCCTCCCCTCCCCTTCCCAACCAGGAAAGCTGAAAACAATGGAACTCTAACAAAAGGTTGCAATTCTTGTGATTTCGCCCTACAAATCACAACAACGAATGTCCATGGTCACCTTGCTGACCCGCCTGAACTCATGCCTAGTGCCTGAGTCCGTTGTTGCGCATCGTGCGCCTGCGTCGAGGCCGCACAAGGGCACATGTTGGGCCACCTGCTCACGTCGGAGCCAACGCCGCATCAAGTCGGAGGGCGTCCTGCCTGAGTGCGTGCCCCGTGTGTGCGCCGCCTTTGTGCGCCGCCTCCAGTCGCCCGCCCTCTCACCCCCGCACGCTGCCCCCTATCATCTGCCCACCCCTAGGTTTTTGTTGGAGAGCAGGAGTGGCCGGTCACGCTCATATTGGAGAGCAAACAAGTGAAGAGATAGATAAGGTTAGAGAAACCAATATTTTTTCCCATTGCTTTTATTATTGTTCAATATTTCTTTTGTTTTTTCGATGGATCCTCAACTAACATATATAGTTATAAACATGGTAGTCTTTGTCTTTAAAAAGTACAGACAAAATCATAAAGTTCAAAAAAAAAGAGGGCAAGATTACCATTAGACTTCACAAATATCGGCAAGCAAGATCATCAATCTCCCTTCTCCTAAGGCATACAGTTATACAGTAACCAAAGTAGATGTACACAAAAAGAGAGCAAGAGTTGGTTAGTCACCCGCGTTTGCTGACTGGCCGAACCTCCCTCCCGCGCGTTTCTCTCTCTGCCCTCCTCTCCCTCCACGCACAGCCGCTCTCTCTGCCTCCGCGTCCCCCCTCTTCTCTCTCCTCATCCCCTTCTCTCCCGCCCCGGCCCCGATCGACCCAAGAACTGCCGGTTTCGCCGGTTCTTGGCTCGATCCCTCCTCTCCCTCTCCGCATTCCACAAGACTCCCCAGGCTCGATCCACCAGCTCCTCCTCCCTCCCTCCTTGGCTCGTGGCCGTCTCGTTCGACATCGCCTCTCGCACAAGAAAAGGAAGAACAGACAGGTTACATACATGTCCCACGGGTCAATTGTTGAGCTCGTGCGATCCGGTTGCCTGGAGCTTTGGATTCGTTCAGAAATTCCGGTCCTTGTGGAGGACAGACTGCGTCGTCGTAATTGGTGAAATTATTTGGGTGTGATCGATCTCGAGGTGGAAATTAATCCTGATCTTCGGCGATGGGGAGGGTCAAATTGAAAATCAAAAAGCTGGAGAACAGCAGCGGGAGGCAGGTCACGTACTCGAAACGGCGGTCGGGCATCCTCAAGAAGGCCAAGGAGCTGTCCATACTGTGCGACATTGATCTTATCCTCCTCATGTTCTCGCCCTCAGGGAAGCCCACCATATGCATCGGCGAAAGGAGGTATGTGTGTGCCTAGTATCTGACTTGTTGTTGATGCTAATTTTGCTCTAGGTTTCAGACGACTTGTTCATATTAACCACATGCATGCGTACACGGTTTACTTTTTGTACTGAATTGAATATTTGGGTCGATGATCAAACCTTGATATGTATAGTTGTAATAAGAATTGATCCATAGATGTGTCTTTTCTCTTTTTTTCAATTCTTTCCATGATATTGATTTTCTTTCTAAGCGTCGTTCTATTTTACATTTTTCATACGTTTGTCCAGATAATCCTTGCACAAGTAGTTGAATTTTTTTAGTGGAAAACACAAACTCAAAAAACATTTTGAATAATTATAATCATGTTTGCATGTTTTGCTTGATATACATTCTTCTGTTTGCAGCAATATAGAGGAAGTGATAGCAAAATATGCACAGCTAACCCCTCAGGAAAGGGCTAAAAGGTAGTTCGTGTCCTTTTAATCTTTTATAAGCATATATGTGGTTTATGAAATACACTAATTGACAACCATTTCCTTCCGCTGAACAGGAAATTGGAGAGTTTAGAAGTAAGCTGTCTCAACAAATAGATTTGTCGACACAGTTATTTTACCATAACACCTTTTCAGAATGACCTCAATGATCTGCTCTGCTTTCCTGTTCAAAAGGCCCTAAAGAAGACTTTCAAGAAGCTAGACCATGATGTAAATATTCAGGACTTCTTAGGCTCTGGGTAATTCTACCATTTTAAATATAGAAACCTCTTGGGAGAGGAGATGCATAATTGCTAAGACTGTCACTGATGCTCTGTTTCTGAATCCATTTCAGGGGTCAAACAGTCGAGGTAGAATGAATCGACAACCAGGACGAGCAAGTTCTGTAATTTCTTTCTTCTTTCTTCATGTTTCTAATTTTGTTGGTCAACAATTTGACAGGAGTTATCAAACCATCTCGGTTCATTGCAATGTCAAGTGGCAGACTTTCACAAGCGTCTCAGGTGAATAGCATTAACCCACTTAAGCAACATCACAAATTCTGTTCACTATTCGATAAATGCTATAAGAATGTATATCTGCTGAAATCTTCCCATTCAGTGCTGGCTGTAATATTTGCTTTGATGGCACATGATCCTGTAAAGGGGGCCGCTTTTTACATATACTGCATTTATGATAAAATTATTGTAGCCTATCATAAAAATAATGGGCAAAAAATGAGATAAGTGTAACAGCAGGGCGATTTGTTCTTCAGTTATTGGGGTGATCCTGAGAAGCTTGAGAATATCGATCATATAAGATCAATGGAGCAAACTCTCAAAGACTCTCTTAATCGTATCCGAATCCATAAGGTAGGCATCCCTGACCTTCTAGTTTACTTCTTAAATTTGCTTTCATTATATGGTATCTGATGTATAAATGTCAAGTCAGGTATTGCCATTTATAAGTACAAATTCCAGTACTGTCAATGTTGTCACTGAATAATTCTAACTTCTGCATTGATTTGGACCTCTCAGGAGAACTTCGCAAAGCAACACCTTATCGGCCTGCAGTGCGCTGCTGCTCAGGTAACAAAGATTCAGCTTCACACCTACAACGTCTGCGGGAATACAAGAGGTTTTTCAGGCGCATATCAAAGCCTTTTCAGGTTCAGATATCTGATAAATATTTTGCTTCCTACCATTTCAGTTCCACGCCGACATGCAGTTGCCTCTAGGACTGACCGGCGACCCAGGCCCTTCTTCATGGTTCCAAAACGGTGGTCCTGATGGGCAACAAACGATGATGCTACCGGACGACTCCGGTCTGCTTCATCAGAGGTGATCTCAACTCTCAAAGCCCAAAAATGCTCATTGCTCTGAAAACATTCTCCCATGAACTGAACTGTTCTAATTGACGAAACTTATTTTCTGTTAACTGACGAGAAAACTGTTCTGGACACAGGGACATTGGTTGCTCGACAAGCACGTCGCTGCAGAGCTACCCAGGCTACTTCAGCATGAGCAAGCAATCGACGGAAACTGGTGGTGGCAGCGAGCATGGACAGCCGGCAGTGCACCAGCAGCCTCCAGACTTCGGCCAGGCCGAGTGCCTGACATCCCTGCAGCTGGGCGCACAATTCCCATACACGCCCTTTGACACAAGCCTCTTCAACGAAAGGATGTTCAGGCCTGATGCCATGGAACTGCACGACGGTGGTGCGGGCATCGATTTTGGTGGCGGACATTTTGACATGTCCAGGCCCGGCGACGAGGCAAGCTTCCAAAACTGGGCATCAGCAGTAGGATGCAGCGCGGCCATGTTCGACCACCATCAGCAGCAGCAGCAGCATCACCAGCAGCAACAGCCGTCATCTGCACAAGTGAGTTCCATGTCCGAGCTCATGCATTACAACTTATTATAAGTTGTTGATTTCATGGGAATTTTTCTGTTTGCCGTGCCAACTCTGTCAGAGTGTAAGGTAATTTTTCTGCAAAAAGAAAAGTGTAAGGTAATTTATATTTTTTCATTTTAATTAATAACATAGTGGTTAGTTTACATAATGGCTTATCAAGCCTCTTACTGTGAATTATTTTACAAGAAACTACATCATTACCTGGTCTTTTTCAAGCATCATATATACAATGGAATTATTCAGCTGAAAGGCTGAAAGTGATCCTTATTCTTCTGAATTTGATGTATAAATTTTAGCCTCTTGTTCAGGGCCATGACTAAATCTTTGCTTGCCATCTTACCTCTGTCAAAAGTAATTTCTTTTCCTGCTCAATTAACAGTACCGTGGTTAGATTAGCATAACCTTATCAAACTTTTAAGTAATTTTTTCTTCTGATTTTATCTCTATAAATTTTAGCCTCTTGTTTAGGACCATGACTGAATCTCTGACCATCAGGTTCCTGCAGCAACAACTCTAGGACCTACCTCGTTCGACCATGCCGTTGTTAAGCAAGATCCCTCTCAGCACCAGCAAGTCATGATCTGATAATGCTATGGCGACACCGGAGCCAATTTTGCTCCCTGAAAGACGCTATCATACTCATATCATCAAATTAATCAGCAGTGCGAACGTGCTGAAAATATTGGTGTATAGGGAAATTGTCAATGTAAAGTATATATTGATTGTAGCCAATTCTTTCTTGTAAGTATGGGCTCATCTATTATGTAAACTATGGTATAGCTTGCCATAAAAGAATTGTGCACTTAGTTTCCATGCATTCATTCTTTGTGTAAAACCCCAAAAAAATAATAGTGGGCTAAAAAAGAATAGGACATAAGAAGTGTATTTTCTTGCGGCATAATATAACCAATGATCTATTGTTCAATGTAAAAGTTCTCGTCGAGCCAAGTTTGGATGCATATTTCTTAGTAATTTAAAGTCACTTGGTTCCTCCTAGGTCGATCTAGGTTTTTTTATTTTATTGATCGATATTGCATATTGATGTTCATTTGTTGTAAGACACTGCAGGCATTAAAATATTTGGTTATTTTTGTGTTTATTTCCATTTCATTTAATTCTTGGCGTACCTGACTCTACATTCTTTAACAGAATTAAGTTGCTTAGCACACACCAACATGAGTCCAATGTTATTTTTTTGACAGAACGTGCATCAAAATTCCATAGTTCTGATATTTTCTTGATACATTAATTTTAAAATTTCAAATATCATTTTATCATAAGTTCCTGACAAAAGTTGTATATTGTTCCATGACTCCATAGCGTACTGCTGTACAAAACATTACTCAGTTACGAAGGGAGGTAGTGAAAAGGGGTAGAAACTTACAAACAACTTTATTGGCATATCTTAGGTGTGAGTGCAAGGAGGCCTTTCACTCGTCTCTATTGGTGGGTGGAAAAGGAACATGTCCACATATGATTACATTGGAGTTGCATAGAGAATATAGCGTCTAGATCCTTCCATGACTTCTTCTAATAATAGACTACATTCTAATTTGTTTATATTAAGAAATTGGCAAAATCGATCCCAAGACAGCGAAGTATGAATTTTGCTTGAACCCATATCTTAAATAGATAAAATGTGCTGCTGGATACTATAATATGGCCACGTCCATTCGCCATAACAATGAGAAACAGAATAAAATTTTGTTCAATCTAAAATCCAATGCTACTTTTCCTCGTCCCAAATAAAAATACGTGTTTTATGGTGAGAACAGTGTAAAAGTTCAAGTTCAGTTGGTTAAACATTTCTTGCAGCCTAAAAGAAATATAATAAAGCTTCAACAACCTTTATGGCATCAAGAGATTCCTTCAAAGAGTACAAGAATAAGGCCATGACGAACAGCTCAAACATCATCACCAGCTCTCCTTAAACATATTTATCAGTTGTTCAGCAGCAGGTGGCAGTTGAAGCTGCTTGCACAGTTGGCAAACCTAACATGCCCTCATTGGAGCAAAACATGCCAACAGGACCAAGCTAATAATGTCCCCCAGAGAGGACAAAGGCAGCAATCAACATCAGTCTAACAACCCAATTGACACCAAATTATTTATACCAAGAAGAACCCTGGCACTACATTCACATCCAGCCTGTCAAATTGCAAGATAACATGTGATGGCTCTCAATCAGACTGATGCTCAAAGGGAGATGGAATATACACAGATAATTTAATCATGTTGATAATTTATAACCAAATGACAATAGTATGAAGCAACTGTTCTGCACTCAACACCTACCAAAAAATTTTCCTTCTTACAGATTGAATAAAGAAATGTAGCTGTACAAACAAGCACCTAGCTGTCCACAACCCCGCTTGATTCTTCCGCCTCAAGATCATCATGCAGCTTATAATCCGAGCCTCGTGGCCATGAGAGAGGGGAGTGATATGATTCTTTTTTTTCTGATGCGTTTATTGGGAAAGAATTGCGAAATGATGGTGATGGAGGCTCAATGTCACTGGATTGTACAAGGACTGGAACAAGAAATGGGAAGGATGAACAGGGTTCTCTATATGTGATTATGCTATTGCAATGGCAGTGTAGCTGGAAAGGGAGAAGCATATGGAAGAACTTGAGGATGGATCACTGAGTTCTGTGCAAGGTTGAGGGAAGACAGATTCAGAGTACCCAGATATGTTGGAACATGACCAGGAACTTGAAGTAGAACCAGCAGCCATCGAGAAATTGAGATTCGACATGCATATGGCTGTAAATGGGGCACCATCAATGCCTGACAAAACTCCAGCAACAGAGATGTTTGTGCCGACCAAATTCTTCATTGTGATTTGAGTGATCTGCGGGAGCTCGGATGGGTCAAAACTGTCATCTGGGTGGCTTGAACAGTTACCAGTGAACTCAATACCAACATGGACATCTTTCATTTGAACATCAGAGATGGCCACTTCATCTATATAGCCACCACGGCCTGGTGAGGTCTTGAAAGAAATACCTTTGTAGGAATCATGGATCCGTAGGTGGTTAACATGAATATCTGAGATTCCACCAGACATCTCGCTGCCAAATGAAAGAGCAGCTCCAGAAGATGATAGCAAATCCACTCTATTGATACGGACATCTGAAGTTGGCCTTCCAAAGGAAATGCCGTACTTGTCCCATCCACTTTTCAGTGAGATGGCATCATGACTAACACTAACAGTGCTGTCTTCAATGCATACATTTGAACATGAATCTGGAGCAAGAATAAACGGTGAAATAAGTAAATAGTGCAAGTCATGGCTGTCAAGTTCACAAGAGTTATGCAGTATAAAAACTTAGTTAGGATTCTTTGTCAAGGATGGAGGGATCTTTTGGGACAAAATGCCAAGAAAAACTGTAACACTTTAAACCATAATTGGGCAGGCAAAAGTTGTCAGATGTACGAGGGATTTAAGACTACTCATGCTTGAAGGCAGGTGGATTCCTAAGATATTTATCAACATTTTAAGCACATACTAAACCAAATTGGCATGCTAACAAGTACAAAGAACAAAAAGGGGCATTAAATGATACCAGCAAGAATGACATGAAGTGCCTATGCTATCTTAAAAAAAGCAAGAAAAAAAAAAGAATCAACACTCAGGGGAGGAGGGTGTCATACCTGGAACTATGCCATCAGTCAGTGGAGCATCCAGTGAGGTCTCAATAGTCACATTATGGACCTTTACATTACTAAGAAACAAAAAAAAAGTACGCATTAGTACAGGTGCAACTAACACTCACTAAACCAAACCTTACAGACAAAGCTATGTTAATGGCATTGCACCTGCAGTACACCGGATGTATGCTCCAGGCTGGTGAATTGAAGAATGTCAAGTTTGAGATGACAATATCTTTAGAATGCAGAAACTCCACAAGATGAGGACGGCTATGGTTCAGCCCATGAGAGCGCAGCCACTGCCACCACACTGATCCCTGGCCATCAATAACTCCATTGTTCCCTGGAATAAGTGGATGAGACATGCAAGGGTAATTAAAATGTTAACTATAAAGCATAACAAAGCTGTGCAATCTGTATATAGAAGACAGAAGAAAGCAGTTACCAGTTATGACAACATCAGTTAAGTTATATCCATTTATTAAGCTTCGATGTCTAGGACCAGGAAGGTCTAGGCCTTGGCCATAAGATGGCAAAGGTTCCACAATTGGCCATTGTGACGAGTCCTACAATGAGGAAGGAAAAAAAAAAGATAATCCTATCAGTAACTTTAATGATTAACAAATACAGAAACCTTCATATGCGAAAAACATGTTATTCCTTCTACACCTGAAAATAATGTTAACTGTTAGACCTCACTAACACAGAATTATGCACGCCAAGAAAAAAACCATGTACGCAAGAAACTTCTGAATAACGACAGAGAAGTTATCAGTTTATCACAATTTTGGCAGCACCTAAGCAATATGCCCAGTCTTTTCTGGCAGAGGTAAGCTTCACTTCAAAACTATGCAAAAGGCAACTGTCTTTTCTTGGCTTCCTCCCTCACATCAACAGCTATGTTTCACCTTACACTCCCGAGCAAAATCAGACAGAGCCAAATGCAAGGTTGAACAAAACTTCGATTCTACTTATTGGGTAATCAGCAAAGGATTTCACCTTGCCAATATAAGCAATAACAAAGAGCTTAGGCGCAAGAAAGATGACGTCCAAATCCATTGCATGTGACTTCGGCTTACACATGTCAAAATCACTACTTCATCGGGTACATCCAACAACCATATCCAAACAAACTGAGATGATCATATCGGCGTTACCAATCCTAACCACTAACAATTCAGCCAATGTAGCTTGAAAAGGATAGGCATCATCACATACATGCAACCAGAACCAAAAGCAATTGCGCGCACACTTGACACTCCTAATGCCAACGCATGCAGAATATCTTGTAACTACTGCTGCCATAACAACCCGTGACAAGGAACAGAACTGCAAACAAGCCAATGCCCCCGTTGCCATTACCTTTGAGCCGATGATGACAGCGCCTTTCTCCAGGTAGAGGGTGAGGTGGCTGGTGAGGTTGAAGCTGCCGGTGAGCCAGCGGCCCTTGGGCACGTAAAGCTGCGCGCCGCCCTTGTCAGCGAAGGAGCGGACATAGAAGACGGCGTTCTGGAACGCCACCGTGTTGAGGGTCTTGCCATCCCCGACGGCGCCGAACTCGGTGATGGTGACGCTGTGCGGCCGCGACCCCGGCGGCGCCTGGTCCCCTAGCCGCCGCAATTCGCCGCCGGCCGAGCCGAGCGCGGCGGCCAGCACCAATGCCAGGACAACCTGCAGAGGACGCCATTGCCATGGCCGCGGAACAAATTAGCAATCCACACTAATCCAACGAGGCTAAAGTCTCTCGAATCAAATCCCCGAAACTTCGCTGAACCAAAACCACGGCAAGGAATCGCATCTCCGTCCTCACAAGATCTCCGCGGGGGCGATCAGGGACGCGAGGAAAGAGCCCCGCCATTCCCTGACCAAGATCCCAAAATCAGGCACGGATCACACGGGAGGGCGGCCACTCGACGGCCACTGTGAAACCACGAACCCATGCGCCCCACGCGCATAAAGCAGCGAACGAGAATCCAAGAGCCGCCCATTCAGGAGCGAGCAAGAAAAGCGCAGCCTTTAATGGCGGAAGAAAAAAAAATCCAGAGGAAACCATCGAGCGAGCGATTCAATCTTCCAATCCAATCCAATCCGAGCAGAGGACAACGTACTTACTACTAGGCCCTTCATGAGTCCGTCTCCCTCCCCTCTTCACCGCCGCCGGAGAGGAAGAGGGAGGGGGAGGCGAAGCAACAGCGATCCCAAGCGCCGCCGCCGCCGGAGGAGGACGGACACCGGTGGCAGACCAACCGAAGCCCGGAAAAAATGCCTCTTTTTCCTCCTCGGAAATTGTTGTTATCAGCGGAAAAGACGGGCGGAGAGGAATAGCCGGCGCCGGCAGCCGCTGCTGCAGCAGCGAGGGGGGAGGAGATGCTGCAGCGAGCGCCTGCAGCGGCAGGGGAAGGGGGGAGGAGATGTGTTTACAGAAGAGCTGTACTGCTACTACTAGTAGGAGTACTAGCAGTAACAATACTCTGCTTCGAGTCAAGTCTCCTCTGCACCTTCTCTTATTCTCCAATTGTGTGTGATTATAAAAGGGGAAAGGTTTTAAAACGGAAATTAAAATTGGAAGGAGGTGAAGGGAAAAGGTTGAATCAGAGTGGGTTGGCATTTTTATTTTTTGTTTCAAGAAAATGAGTTGGAGTTTTCAAGGATGGCTTTGATTGATTGCCCAGGAGGATAGGGATTCAAAGGAAAGAGGAATTCAAATTGGATTTAAGGATGGAAATGGATAAATGACAGGGGGGGGGGGGGGGGGGGGTCTTTTTATTTTTGGTGGACTAGTTATTTTTTTGTGTGTGGTGAGTTGGCACCTGCCTAGGATATCAGAGTTGCGTTGGTCTTGGCTCTTGGCCATGAGAGGAAGACAAAAATAAATAAATGACATGGAGCATGGGGCTTTTAATATTCAGGTACCAATTTTTGCAAGGTGTTTGTTTGCACCTTGAGCATACTAGGTTTGCAAAATATTGAAATTTCCTTTTCTTTTACAATCTGATTCCTCCGATCTTGGAAAAAAAATGAGAACAAAAACAATAGAACGAAGAAAATCAACTTATGACGCATGGACAAAATGAGAAAATCAACTTTGCATACTGTGAAAGCAATGGTTTTTTTTTTTTGAAATTCAAGCCTTTTATAATTTGTCCATCAATTATTTGTTACTGATTTGCCGTTCCATCTTAAAATAGGTTTAACTTGGGCGCTACTTAACTTACTCACAAAGTTTAGGGATGAATTTGTAAAATTTTGGCAACAGTAACAGTCCCAAGATGAAGCCTAGTGCCCGGCAGCCCCAGTGCAGAGCTGTAACTTGGAAGGGACCCACAAGGCAGCTGGCCCAATCATGATGACAGGTGGGGTTGGTGTCTTTCTGTGGGCCAATGTGCTGCATCTGAGGATGGGACCCTTCAATTCATTCCTTGGATGCTTTCGAGTCTGGAGTGCCAGGATTTTACTAACCAACTTTTTTTTAGTTTAACATCATGCTGAGAACGTACAATAGTACATGCATACACTCTCTCAAACTTTTTGTAGTACTAGCTTTAGTTTTATTATATGCCCTGAAAAGGGAATTAAGGAGAAGAAAGGAAGACTCTTAACCTTTAGTTTTCAATGGGCATCCAGAGAGACACAACACAATCATCATGCTCTTAAAACTAACCACAATGGTGCCTGAAAACATTAATTTTGATTATAATGTGACGAGATTAAACTTATTGCTACCTTAATTTCGATTATTAATGCCATGTTGGCGAGCACCAATCGTCATCAACTTGTGCTCAATTTCGGTAAGGAAAATAAATTTGAAATCCTGCATATTTAATTTATTGGTTTGGAGGTGGGGCAGGAAAGGCTAAGGGTTGATCTATATGTGCACACATCCAGCTAGGCGTCCATGACAACTGCAGCACAGATCATACGGTGGGAGATGAGCAATTGAGCATAGTAGGTGAGCCATAATTGTTGGAAAGAATGTTCCTTGATTAGGGCAGGACGTGCTGTAGGTACCCAGAAGAGAACAGCCTTGCAAACAAGAGTTGCCATCTTTGTTTTCGTAGAGATGGTGCATGAGCAAATGCTGTTCTATTCATGCACAGTTTATTTTGTTAGAGAAAGTATCTTCATGTAATTTCAACTTAGAGTATGAGCTATTTCGTTTTAAAAAATGGCTACAAGGAGCATAATCAGGGTGTGGATTAGTGAATAACTAATGAAATTAGTTGATGAGCAGGATCGGACGTGATGTACTTTTGATGGCTATTTAATGTCCCATGTTCCCCGTCCACGACATATGGCGGTCCATGCTAGTAGAATTTAGGCACTCTCTGCAAAGACTGCAATGGGACATAGCCCTAATTAAGCTCCCATTAGACACGAACTCAAACCAGATGACACAACCATATGCACGTCACGTGTCCCAAATTGCTCGTGCATGTTTGCTGTTGGTGCTTAAGACCATGGGCTACCGAATAGTAGAACTCGCTAGTAGTAGACTGCCCAGTGTGCAAGCCATTGCCATATACATGGGCTACCAAATAGAAGCATGCCAATTTTTAAGGCAGGCGATTCACAAAGACGACACGATCGATCAAATTCTACTAAACACTTTTGGACGTACGTGGATATATATATATATACTCAGTATTATATCAACGATCGTCTCTATATCAAATAATCATATCTATCGACTTACATGTTTTCTTCCTTCATCCCAAAAATATATATGTACTTGTACTTCTTCACTAAGAGCATCTCCAACGATCGTCTCTTGTATATGGGCTTCCTTTGGCTAAAAAAAGAAAATGATTCAAAAAACCTGCATCCAACAGCTCTTCTATCTGCTTTGCTATAAATCGAGGATTGCTATCCTACCGTCCTCGCTTGCTATTTTTGCTCAACGCTGCCCGTTTGCTATAGAGACCACGTTTTAGCATGTCTCTTGGATTAGGTCATCGAATTAGGAAGGGTTTCTATTTTTACAAAGGGGTACCATTCTCATATTTAACAAACAAATAGAAGAGCTCTTGAAGATGCTCTAACTATGAAAATGCTTAATCACTTGAAGATTAATTTGACCCAACAGAACCGCCGGGAAAATGTACTCGAATGAACCATTTTTTCATGTAAAAGTAGACGACGGAGATGAGAGTCGGGGTGGAGACCCAGCGTCGAAGAAGAACAAACAGCTGAAAATGGGAACGGAATTGCAGAAGAAGAAGAGAGGAGAACGCATCGAGTCCAAGTCCATCCATCCAGGCATGATGTTAAACTAAAAAAAAAAGTTGGTTAGTAAAATCCAGGCATCCCACATGCGGCGCCGGGGCCGCCACTTACTTCCCCTCGCGCGCGCACTCCCCCACCCTCACCGCTCCCTGACACCTCAGCCCCACCCATCATGGCCCCACGTGTCGGCCTGCGGGTGGTAGGCGTCACCCTCGACGGACTCTCACCCGGGCAGCAGCCGGCCCCACCGCGGTCCGTGTCCCACGGCCTCGGCCGGACCGGACAGCTGTGCTCCCCCAGGCACGTGCCGACACGTGGATTACGGGTCCCACCTGGCTCTCCGACGTGGCCCGGCTCCGCTTCACACACACGCCCCTGCTGCCCTGGCTGGCGAAAGGAGACGTGACACGTCGGATGGACGGCGACGCTCGTGGCCGGCCGGCACCGGAAGTCGACCCGGGCCGGCGAGGGGATGCGTGCATGCGTGTGGGCCCGCGCGCGCACGTTTTCGTATTGGCAGGCAAGGGAGATCTTTTTTTTCTCGGTAGCTTTCCCGCCCGCAGCTCTCATGTGTGTGAGGCCGCTTTTCACGGCACGTTTTGTTTTTCAGCAGGCCCCGCATCCTGCAGCTACTTTGATAGGCAAAAATTTAGCCGTCGTTTTCGTCTCGATTCGTGTTTGTTATATCATTAGCTGATAATAGGTTTTTTTTATTCATTCCCTAAAAACTAATATTTATTTGTTTTATTTTTCGTTTTTAAATATGCACTACATGATTTAACACTTTTGCCCAGAGCTTACATTTGAGTGGCCGAGGGTGACTGATTTGTTTAGTATCTACCTGCTCTAGTGGCCGAGATTATTTAGGGGTTACAGTGCTAATCTCCGAGAGTGATGATGATTTCCAGAGAAGCAATCACCGACTAACATTTACCGACGACACAGAATAATATAAATGATCACCGTCGGCCGGCCACTCAACACGGGAACTCTCGGCAAAAGTGCAGAATCTTGTAGTGATGTGACATCTATGTTTCGGCATGCTTAAAATGGAGGGAGTATGTATATGCTGTGACAACATCTATGTTAACCATTTAGTTAGTTCGATTAGAATTTTGTCAGATGCATAAATAAATGTTGGGTTACTGTTATTTCGAATGGAGGGAGAGTATTTTCTTTAAGTAAAGTAGACAAGTAGTTGTTTCTAGTCTTGTACACGTACATACACACCACATCTACACATACGAAAGTCGTGTGAGTGCCTCGTGGGGGCGAGCTACATCGAAGAGGCCGTGAAATAAGGGCCACATGTCAACATTTTCTTTTTGTATCATTTCAAGTGCTTGGTCGTAGCAAAGGTTAATCATCACACAAATGCAAGTCCACACACGTTCGAGTTCGACGACGACGAAGAAGAGACCCAAGCAGAGCATTGCATTGCATGTGCATGCATGCACGCGATGCGCGACCGCCATAAATGTGCATGTGCATGCATGCAGGGCGGGTCCAATCAAGCGCGTGCATGCATGCATGGAGATCGCAGCTAGCTAGCGCCAGCTTTGCGCTTAGCTATAGCGACCGCGTAGAGACACGGACGCAGGCGCATACACGCATACGCGCGCACATGCACATGCACCGGGGGGTTACACGTCCACGTCACCGTAGATCTATATACGCGGACGTTACGCTGTCGATTATCATGCGATGCCTGATGACCTGAGGAAACTCTAGAGAGTACGCCTATAATCAGAGATAGAGAGAGGCTGACACATTTTTTTAGTAGAAAAGGCTTGACACTTGTTGGGTCGGTCGTTCAAACAAACTAAAAAAATAGAGAGAACTTGAATAAACGTGCGACTACTGCGCCAGAAGAAGAATGCTACTCCCTCCGTCCCACAATAGCATTTGTTGACTTTCGGACATCACGTTTGACTATCCGTCTTATTCAAAAAAATTATAAAAATATAAAAACAAATAACTCATAAGTATACCTAATGATAAAACAATTCATAATAAAAAAATAATATATTTACAAAATTTTTGAATAAGACGGATGGACAAACGTGTTGCACGAAAATCGAAGGTGGGACAGAGGGAGTAGTACATAGGAAAATAAAAATAATGCTAGTACTGAAGTTGACATAGTTTTTTTCTGATTGGTAAATAAATTGAATAAATAGAATAGTTTTTGACTTATCTAGACTTTACCTACTTTTCTTTAAAAAAAAACAAATACTTGGTGCCAGTTGGCCCATACTGGTGCACAAACGGCCCATGGAGAATAGCCCAGCCCAGCACGCTAGCTAGTGTACGGCCCAGCTCAAAATTTCCGATCAATAAGCAAGAGCTTAGTTAGCCAGGCCGTTGATTGATTGATGACTCCTCTTCTTTTCGTCTGCCGGCCCGTTCGTGTGTCTCGCGGCGGGTCGCCGGCGGCCGGCGCCCACCGTCGTCCTCACCGCCCTTCTCGCCCACCGCAGCAGAGCCTCGGATGGCCGGAAGCACGGCGTGGCCGGCCTGGAGGATGAGTCCATCAGGCCACCTGAATTTGCAAAGGCAAGAACCGAATCTTGTCCATTATTTTGGCGCATCAAGTAAGCCTCTGCATCTCTACTCGATTGGATTAGGAATTTACAATTGCTGATGCTTGATGATATTAACGGGGTTAATAATGCTTGAAATTAGGGGGCGTTCCCATAATGTCGTTCCTCATTATTCTTGAACATCTGGGGATTATTGCAGTGTTACACGGATTATAAAATTGTTCGTGTATATCTACACACCGAGTGGAGACTACAGATGCATTTTATTTTATTTTATTTTGTTTATACCTAACAGCATCTTAATTCTTAATTAGAGTGTGGCACGGTACCTGGACGCCGAGTATATGTTCGCAGCTGAGCTGACTCTTTGCCCAAGCAGTGCAAGGTGAGGTACTAAGTATTATCATCAACTGAAACTTGTCACCCTCTTTGATATCCATTTCAGAAATTCTTGAGTTTCATAATTAATGGCTCATATCATGTCATGTCATGGATGACCATTCTAGCAAACAATAAGGACATACTATATAGCACACATACTGTAATGAAATCATTTAGCGAATTAGCGAAATGTCACCCTGGCCTTATTACATGGATGTGTGGAACCATAGCTGATGATGGTCCAGAGGAAAGCCACACATACACATCCAAATCCATGAGCATTGGAACAGCATATGCCCCACACGCTCAAATGCACACACACTCACATATGCAGACATGCTGTGTGCATCCAGAGATCAGAAAGCCACACACAGAAGCAAGGGAAATCTAAACCGATACATGAGCACATAGGCACAGCCACCATGCTCAAGCATGCATGCGTGCACTCAGATTGCACGCATGGATGCAGGTAGGTTTTTTAACCTCACACATACACACGTCACTTTGCAGGCTCACACCACCGCTTGGTGAGGAGTGAACTGGAGATACACACACAACAGGCAGCACAACACACAAGCACCATCATTGAGACTATAATTGGTGATGAATGGATGGGGAATGGAAACATTGGAACCTTTCTTGAGCCAGCTAATGCCAATTCTTCATCTTCGAGAAGCAGGAAGACAGTGCAAACCCTTCCTCATCATCCTCTTCTAGTGCGCTTCTTTTCGCTTTGTCTTGTTGTTGTGGCTTCTTGTGTCTAAGAATAGGCCGCCCTTTATGTGCCATAATGTCTTTTCTCACCTTACGAAGGACAATTTCACCATTGAATTCAAGCTCCTGCAATTTCGGAAGGTAGTTGATTCCAGAGAGAGACTCCATCTTGGAAAAGGACCAAACAATCTTCTCCAGGTTAGGAGCAGACTTATTGGTGAAGTTAATGCTGTTGATTTTAGGGCACTTAACAATAAGAAGGTCAAGTTTTGGAAACTCATGTCCGTCGAAGGAAATTTGGCTTTCATCATAAGAATTATCCAAGAGCACTAGGCAGCGCAGGTTTGGTTTCATGGGGAAGCTCTTTAGATCATCTTTCTTTAGGTGGGTGTCGCGAAGAGTCACCTTGGCAATTTGACTAGCTTCCTGAAATAAGGAAAGGAGAAAATTGCCACCAGTCAACTCGATCTGCTTCAATTTTGAAAGGTTTTTGACCCCAGTAAGTTTAGACTTTTCATTTGTCAAGGACAACACAATCCTCTCAAGCTTAGGAGCTGCTCCTTCCTTAAAGATGATATTGGTAATTTTGGAGTCCTCGATAAGAAAGTACTTGAGTTGTTCAAACTCTTTCTCCTTGAAGATGAACCAGCTCTCAGTGTTTTGCTCGGGGGCTTTGTTCTGAGCATTTTGCTCCACAACTCCATTTTGAGTGTTTTGCTCCATAGCTCTGCTCTGAGGAGCTCCATCCTGAGTGTTTTGCTCTACAACTCCACTTTGAGTATTTGCTGGGGGGTTTTGTGCTGAGTGTCCTGCTCCACAGCTCCGTTTTGAGTGTTTTGCTCGGGGTCTTCATTTTGAGTGTTTTGTTCCATAGCACCATTCTGAGTGTTCTGCTCCACAACTCTATTTTGAGTGTTTTGTAAGGGAGTTCCGTTCTGAGTATTTTTCTTGGGAGGAGCTCCATCACCGTTGTTTTCCATATGAGATGCTCCATCATGAGCAAATGAAAGAAGGAATTTGTTGCACTTTAGCTCGAGTTCCTTCAATTTTGTAAGGCTGCCAATCCCACAAAGGGACCTTATGTTGGAAAAGGACAAGACTATCTTCTCAAGCTCAGAAGCTGCTGCTTCTTCAAACTTAATGTCAGTCTGAGTCATGCTTTCTTCTGCGCCGGATACATTTGTGCCCTCAACAAGAAAGTATTTGAGATGTATGAATTCATCCTCTTTGAAAGTAAGCTCTTTCTCGCAGTATGCATTGTGTCGAAACCTAAAACAACGTAATTTGGGAAGCACTGCAAGGATCACCAGTTCATCTTGTGTCAACAAGGTGCGACTCAGAGTCACCTTGGCAAGTTCATTGCTACCTGTGGCCAACAATGGCAGAAGCCTCACCCTGTGTGTGACCCCATTGATGCTTAAGCTCTCAAGAGGTTTGGGAGGCTGTGTTAAGCGGCTATAAATATCTTCTGGTAATATCTTCAGGTTAGGGTTGGCACCTTGACTTTTGGTTTCAGGTAATGTGATTGAAAGAGACTGGAGGGAATCATTCAGGTCACTGATCGCACAAAGAAAATTCCTGAGGTGAGCTTCTTTGTCATCAATAACCACACCAAGCTTCCTCAGCTGCCATAGCTTACTAATGTCTTTTAACTCGCCTCCATTCCTTGAAGCCTTCACTTTTGACAACACCTCCATGTGTTCCATTTTCTCAATCTTTTGAGGGATCCGAACATAGGAGAATTGTTCATTATCCCTAACAAGCTTTCCCTTACTGCTACTGCTTGGACCAACATGACCAGCTAGTAGGCGCCTTAGCTTTAGGAGCACAATATCTCTTGTTTCATACTCAGGCACCTTGGTTCCCTGGATATCCAATACTTCAAGCTCATGGAGTTTGTTAATTTCATTGGGCAAATGGGTAATGTTTGTTCCCTTTAGACTCAAGTACTTCACAAGTAATATCTTGCTGCAAATGTCCTTGAGGTAGCGGTTGTTCTTGTCCAGGCAACTGCAACCTTCTAAATCTAGCAACTTGAGCAATGGCAGTTGAGGTGAATATGTAGGTAGATTCATCACAAACTTGTCGATGCTGTCAGAGGCACGTAGTCGAAGACCGTTGAAGATTGAAAAGTGGCGAGCCCAGAGATGGGATAGGCGTGCATCTAGGATGTGATGTTTCTTTGCAGCCTTTGTTATAAATCCATGGATTAGATCATCTAGCATACAATTCTTGACCTTTCCTGCAGCACCAATGTCACCAGGCTGAACAAGCCAGCGGTCGATGAGAGCGTCAAAACATCGCTCGGCATGACGAACTGCTGTTGGCCAATCTTCCTTGGTTATCAACCCTTCTGTAAGCCACCGCCCTATTAATACTGATCTCCTGATTTTCTGACCTTGAGGGAAGACAGCTAGGTATAATAAACAAGTCTTATGTTCCCTAGGTAGATCTCTATAAGAGAACTTGAATATCTTTCGGGCATTGGTGGACAATGATTTTTTGGAATGCTGCAGGTTGTCATGCAATCGTTGCAGTTCTTCCTTGCTCCTATGAGGATTAGCATACAAAGCACGGGCAAACATCTTCATGCAAAATTCGTGCGGATCACACTTATCCAGGATGCCGTGGAGAATCTTGGAATTGTTTTTGCCATCTTCATCTTCCGCATGGACCTGTTGCAGGCTTGTAAGCTGGAGCACAATATCATGGTAGAGACCAACAAGAGAATAGGTTATAGGCTCTCCCTTTGGGTAGCAATATTCTTTAGCCTTTTGATTGTTGGTTGTGATGATCATCACTGCAATTGAACTGCTTGTGGCTGGATCCCCCAACAGCCCCAAAGCATTCCTGGTCTCCTCCCACCTTGACACGTAGTCTTTCTCATCTTGGAGGATAATCAAAGTTTTTTTAATACCTTTCAGATGCATCTTAATCTTGTCCACTATCCCTTTGAACATGAGTTGTCCCCTAATCAACCATCTGATTCTGTAGCGCAGGATGTCCTTTGTTTCTTCGATAGCAGCAGCAATGGCTCTATTGTTTATCCCACTCTCAACACCCGGGGCACCTGTATTTGCTTGTTTGTTGGCAGCATGGTAACTTCCCTCCAACAGTTCCCGCCCCCCTATAATGTCTAGTGTGATCATGTCGATTGTCCCTTTGATCATCAGTCGTGTCTTCTCGTTCTCCGGTGGGATCTCGTCTACATGCTCACCCTTCTTGGTTTCATCTTTGTCATCACTTTTGTCTTGTTGCTTGCCAACTGTAGAGCCTGGCAGTGGCTGAGGCTTCGGAGGCAACTCTCGTATGATTTCTAGTGTAATCTTGTGGTTATGGGTGACCTCCTTTTGGGGCAGAGGCATTGTTTCGGATTTAGCAGCAGCAGAACGGCCTACTTCTTCAGGCTTGCTAGCGTTGGCAGGGTCAGGGTATGACTTCCTTAGGATGTCTTCATATTGTGTAACATGGAGACAAATCGAGGGCTTATTAGGCTCCTCCATATGCCATTTGAGCAGCTTGGCCGTCTTCTTTACACTCTGTTCAAACCATGACAACTGTTCTTGATCCTGAGGTAAGTGAGGCTCCCAGGGAACGATAAGCCTCAGTGCCTGGAGGAGTACACCCAAGGGTTCTTCAGAGGAGATCGAGCTCTTGCTTCCTTCTTCAATCTTATTGCTCCTCTCGGCTTCCACTATATTCTTCTCGACTTCTTCAACCTTGCTCACGATCTCCATAATCTTGGCATTGATGTCGATTCCACTTATCTGTGTCCCCATGTCATCGAATACAGATTCTCTATGCTCGTAAGCCGATCGAGGGTCTTTCTTGCATACATGCAGGATGTAGGAGAGGATCTCACTAGTTAGCAGTGGAAGATCCCATGAGTAGTGAGCTTTGGGCAGGTTGATCAATACTGGTTTCTCGAAACAATGAGCCTGTGCCAAATGCACGGCTTCATGTGCAATGGCGCTAGCGCTCTCTGCATCTGGCACAACAATGGAGATTGATGGCATCGGCCCTTCCATTTTGATTTTGGCTTGCAGCTCGAGCCAGTCTCCTAGCTTCCTGGCGCAGTAGTCCTCCAGACTGCAAGGCTCTAGAATTCTTCGACGGTGATAAGAACTGTCGGCTGCCACTATCGCTTGATATTGAATGTCTCCGCCGCCGCCGCCGTCGTCGTCGTCGTCGTCATCTTCTTTCTCTTGTCTGCCGGCAAGCACATCGGCAGCAGCTTCGGAGGACGACTTCCCCGGGAGCTCCACGCCATACCTCAGCCGCCGGTTGCCGACATCGCGTGCCCGCTCCTTGAGCTCGCGCAGCCGGACAGCAGCGGTGTGCTGGGCGAGCATCTCCTGCACCAGCCAGTAGGCCCACCAGGCGTAGCGCCGGAGGCCGCTACGGGCACGGTGGATCGCCGGGTCGCCGCGCTGCAGGTAGCGGTCGATGCAGTTGCTGCAGTCGTGGGCGAGGTCCCGGACCTGCTTCATCCACGTGCGCACCTGCTCGTTGTGCTCGCCGCCCGGCGGCGTCGTCCTCGCCAGGTGCTCCAGGAAGCTGTTCATGCTCTCCATCTCCTCCTTGATGAATTCCACATCGTGCCCGACTCGCCGAAGCAGCAGGGCCTCATTCCGGAGGACGCCCAGCAGCGAGCTCACGGCGCCGGCCGCGAGCTCGGCCATGGCACCACTGGCTGCTGTGCTGCTGCCGCCTCGGTCTCGCCGTCACCTTACCGGCCAGTAACAGCTACCTATCTAGCCAATGGTGCATTGGATTATGCATGAATTGCATATTAGGTGCGTGGTTGCATTGGTTAGGTTAGGTTTCTTCTCCTCAACACCGGTGCAAGCTAGGTATGCAGCTCCACTTCTTGCAGAAATGGTTTGGCTTAGCTTCAATGCCTACCAAGCAAGTTTCTCTTCGACTCTTTTCTTGCAGGTGAGGCAAAGCATGCATGCTTGGTACTCTACTACTCTTCCATTGAGGATTCTTTGAGTCGTTCTTTAGTTCAGCACCAGGGCCCAACGAATCCCTTTATCCTTTACCTCTTGATTTGCCTGTCGACCTGTTCCAGCATATAGTCTTGTACACATTATCTGACAAAACAGCACGCTGAATTGAAGCAAGGTACGGAATAAAAAAAGGGTAAGTAAATCAGCAAATTAGCCTTTTAAATTTAAGAACATAACCAGCACACCTGAAACAAACAATTATATGCACTGCACAGATACCTCTATACCTCAGGTCAATTAATGAGGATAGCATATGTACACTCAAGGATAGCCCCCTTCCGTCCTTTACCTATATTATCTGATCTAGTATCATGGCACCATCCTCAGCCTCTATCTTCAACATCAAGGAAATGGATAGAGCTCAATCAATAGACTTTTCCCACCAAAATCAACAGACAAATTAAAGAAGCTATGCTAATCAGAATGTGTCTTTGTCTTGCATGCAGAGATAAAAAGGCACTGCAGTAGCAGGCTTTGGTTTTCCTCTCTTTACCTTTATTTGTTCCTTCCTCTTCTTGAGGCTGTGCATCTAATCCATGCGGCATGGATGCATGATGAAAAGCAATCGGACCACTGGGGCCATAAAACTGCTACATACTTCGTCTGCTGGAAAATATAAGATGTGGATTAATTTACCATGATGACTCTAACATCATAGTCTAATGGCCAATTGATTTATTATTATCTGTTAGCCAGTAGAGAGGTTGAGAAGAAGCGCTGCAGGATCTTAAGTGTCAAAGTTATTGCTTCATCTCTTTTCTGTTAACTCCCGAAGTTTTCCACACATTAATTGGTTTTTCATCATCCTTGTGGCCCTCCCTTTGACACGATAATTTGTTTCATCACCTTTTCTTTCTCTTGGCCTTTGTACAATTTTTTTTTATCAAAACAGTCTTGATCATGCAATTGTGTTTTAGGCATTACATTGGATTGTGTTGAAGCAATTCATACTCTGATTGAGGTGTGGTCCAAAATGTGTTGGAGGTGGCGTACCATCCCCATGATCAGTAATGAGTAAACCCACCAAGAGGAGCTCTCTCTCATGGCATTGGCATTGGTGGCCTAGAAAGAGGATACGGTGCGGCTGCATGGAATAATTCTCCCAATCACTGACCTCTATTATCAAACACGGTGTCTGGGAGGTAACCTTGATGCTTAATATTTATCTCAAAAACTTTTGAAAGTAAGCCTTAGCTTTTTACCCTTATTCTATTCTTATCACGCCCCTTGACTTCATTGGTGTTACATACATCAGACCTTGGCGTAATTTGATTTGCACCACTTTGAATTGACTTCAGCATGCTTCCCAGGGATTGGCGTGTTCACTGTAATTGATAGAATCACAACCTTCCAGAGTATTTTGAATTTTTGCTTTAATACGATAGGTTCTGAACAATTATTGTTTTGCTCAACTAATATAATGGCCGGACTATTATTTGTATCTAAATAAATCTTCTTATCTTTGCAAGGCCTATATATCAACTGGAAATGCTTCCTCTTTCTATATGTCAACACTAATAACTGATAGGTTATAAGCAGTTCCCTACTTCCCTTCCAAACCCCAACTTGTGTGGGAGCCTTCAACACGGGGTACTCTTATATTACCAAATTATAAAGTTTACTTTCAAATTCTTAGTGTTACATACATCGGACCTATCAGTTCTTAGTTCCCTTCCAAATTAAATGTTTGGAATTTTTTTATGTGAGAAACTTATGTCAGTGCAACTTCTTGTGTGGTACGGGTCATGCAAGAACTCTTCGCTCCGTTATTTAATGAAATCTGTCTTCAACTCCACATATTTGCTACGAGTAGAAGTGAAAAAAAAAAGCTGTGAATGGGCCGTCGGCATCAGAGGAAAAAGAGCAAGGTGTGTGTGGGTTAAGTGAGACGTTTGAAGGATCTACTTTTCAAAGACGATTTTGGGCTCGTAGTCTAGGAAGTTTGCAAAACGTTTTCACCTAGACAACCGTGTCAGTTCATTTCTTCTCTCTATGCACGCAGCTCAATGCAAAAAAATTCACCACTTTTCACGCTTTCACCGAATTTAAACAGGCCCTGAAGGACCCGCTTTTCTTGCTTTCAAATCAAATTGGCCAGTTTGTAGGAGCTTTGGATCGGCTGGTAAAATATGCGTATCTAGTTTTGCATCACTTCACTAGAGTAATGTGAAACTATTTTTTTTTCGTGACCGTGCCTTAACACATATTTCATTAAGAGGAAAAAGTACAGATTTCTTGCCATAGGCCAAATAGAGGTTGACCTAGCCAAGTACACGAAGGATTAAAAACAGAGAAAAAAATTGAAAAGGCCAGGAAAACAAACGGCCTGCAAACTAGCTGAAGGAGAGGATGGAATCGAGCCTTCCATTCTTTTTTTAAAAAAAAAACAGTCATCCCAATTTGGATACCCAGAGATGTCGACCCTTCGCAACGTAACGAGGAACAGAGGATATGCCCTGCCGTCCCATCAGTAATCGTGTGAAGTCTGATCGAGTGATTCGCGACAGTGGAATATCCAATTTGCAGAGCATAGCCCTTTGGCATCCTGCGATGATGCGCTGCCATCAGGTTCCCGAAAATGCCCTTCGCCCCCAAAATGGAACTAAAGTCACATATCACAAAAATCAAATTTTGCAGCCTGCCTATAAAAGTTCTTAAAACCAGAGAAACACAAACTACAAAGGAGGGGGCAATTCTGTCCAACCGTCACCGTCTCTGTCCTCCCAATTTTAGGCGCCCACGGCAACTGCCTCTCAGCGCGTCAGCGCGCACCGCCGTCGATCAACCACTACATGCGCATCCAGGTGATCACTGTCGCGTGCTTCTTTCTTGCTATGACTGCAGAGCTCGTAGCGCTCTCTGCTTGTTGATCATGAACAACAAAAGAAACGTGGTGTTGGGCGTGCAGACGTTGGTTTGTGCACGTGGCAGTCACTTAGAGCCGAATATGGATAATAAATAGGGATAATTAAGGTCATACCTTATTTTTCTAGACGGAAGAAGAGTATCTGGTAATGATTATGTTCATGATTTATCTCCTTTTCTAGATTAAATTTACCTAAAATTGCTAATAGCTCCAAAGAGACACCGTATTTATCTCATCCACATCCCACATCTCGAAGTCCAGTGGCATGGCTGCCTTTCGCAGCTCGAGATCATCAGCCAGCTCATCATCGAGCGACCTTATAGGTAACGACGAGACGTCCGCGCCAAGGTCTCTTTTGCTCTGCGACAGTAAACAATAAGTGTGAGGCACCAAAGGTTTCTTTTTGCGAGAACATGGGAAAAAGTCTATATCACCCCCCAACCTATGGGGGTGGACTACATAACCCCCAACCTATGAAATGGTCTATATCACCCCCTGAACTTTCAGAAACCAGTCAAATTACCCCTAAAGCAATTTTGAAAAATCATAGTAAATCATAGAAAAATCATAAAATGGAAAATCCAATTGTGTTGGACTTCAAATGAGGAGATCTACACGGTGAACATATAATATGGTATGGTTTAGTACATTTTTTTTGCTGTAGCTTTATATCTATGTTTTTCTTCATAACTGTAAAAAATTGTACTACAACATACCACATTATATGTTCACTGTGTAGATCTGCTCATTTGGAGTCCAACACAATTGGATTTTTCATTTTATGATTTTTCTATGATTTACTATGAATTTTTAAAATTGCTTTAGGGGGTAATTTGACCGGTTTTCGAAAGTTCAGGGGGTGATATAGACCGTTTCATAGGTTGGGGGGTTATGTAGTCCACCCCCCATAGGTGGGGGGGGGGGGTGATGTAGACTTTTTCCCGAGAACATGCATAGCAAGCGTGTAGGAGTCAGTATATATGGTAGATACGTACAAAAATGTTTATTCATGCCCAAAATCAAATAGCTCATGCACATACACAGGAATTCAAGTCTAGAGAAATATACACAGTTGTAGCTTACAACATATTTTAGCAGATATAGAAACTTTACAGCTTAGCAATTATGTTGAGAAGGGATAGAACAAAAGTTAACAAATTATGACAGAAATAGGTAGCCATCCAAAACTTCTTATAGGTTAGGTCCAAATAAAAAGGTATGAAGTTTCCATGGCCAACTTACTTGATAGCAACGACATTGGTGCTTGTGCAGCATTTTTATTTTATAACTACTAATACTGAAACCGAAATACACTGCTGACAGTAACAAACATGTTCCACTACATATTCTCATGCAAATCAATGATGCATCTTCACACAGATAATACCTGGTTTGCAGCTGGCATTTCCTCTTCTCTGCAATATGTGTTTTCCCATCTACCAAGCATCTCGGTAATTTCCTTTATTGTAGGCCTTTCTTTTCGGTTAATTTTGATGCACCTTAGACCTATTTCAAGGAAACTTTTTATATGTTCGCAATCTGCTTCTGATGGTGCTCCTTCCATCCTGTTTCTCCAATTTTTAACTACCTACAAATTAAAATCAAAACTGAATGATTCACACTATGCAAAACTAAAATATAGAATAAAACCTTAAATTGGACCTCCATCTAGAATGTTTAAACACAAATTCTTACATGTTCGACAAAGTCCTGGCACAAGGATACATTATCATAAGGGTTGACTCTGTGCCCTGTTATCATCTGTATGATTATCACACCCAAACTGTAAATATCTGCTTCCCTTGAGATTATACCTTCAAATAAGTACTCCGGAGCCATGTAACCACTGCATCATAACATTGAGTTTTCGAATTTGAAAGAGTTGGAGATGAACTGCAACGAAAACCCATTTTGCAGAACACTAAAAGGCATTGTACTTACCGTGATATCATAAGTGTTGTAGCACAAGTTTGAGTATTTTTTTCATCAAGGAGTTTTGCTAGACCAAAATCGGCAATTTTAGGCACCATGTTGCCATCCAGCAATATGTTCTCAGGTTTTAGGTCCAAGTGGACAACAGAACCTTTAATTTGGCATTCATTGTGAAGGTAATACAGACCCCAACAAATCCCCTTAATTATTCTGTAGCGCTTGTGCCAATCAAGTCCTTGAGATTCCTCTGCATATGTAACCAAAACAAGAGCATTGGATAACATTATATCAAAATATATTATTGTATGCTCATGGAATATGAACTAAGGGATACAACTGTACAAGACTTTATTGTATGTTCTCTTCATTCATAGACAGATATTTGATCTATGCAACATTTCATAGCACGTGTGAAAAACTAGTGTTATGGAGCTCGATTAGCGAAACTGCACTCCAAAGTAGGACATAGACACAATTACACAAGATACTCCCTAGCCCCCCTTTAATTTATATAAGGCACAGTCTTCAAAACTAAACCCCTCGTCTCAAAATAAGTATTCTTTATGTACATCATTGGTCTAAGAGGCGCTATCTAGGTGCTAGGCGCCAATCTTGTCCTGCTTAGCCCACCTAGTGTCTTCAGAGGATAGTAGCCTAAGGCCTACCCCAATGATGTCAACTTAACTAGCTCTTAGGTGCGCCACATCAGATTTTTGCACATCTGGAAGAGAGAATGAAGAACTATCTCGTACACGCATTTCTAAATTACTTGGGGTTGACGCGTGGGCCTATGCAGGCATAAGAGCTAGTGTTTCACTCTAATGTTGAGAGACTTATCTCTTACACTATCTCTTAAATGTAAGAGTTAGTAGTTGGCTCTACTCATTGGAGGAGGCCTAAGAGAGCCACCCCACCACCTACCTCATGCATATTAGAACAATGCAGTATGCCTGTATTGCCATATAACATTATAATGTTTGGGTCTTGATACAAGCGTTTGCCTTAAAAATATAAATAGGAGGAGACCCAAGATGATTTTCCATACCTGAAATATATTTATCAAGGCTTCCATTAGGCATATATTCAAAGCACAGCAACATTTTTGGCTTCTCTGCAAAAACATGACGCCCATTGTATTCGATGTATTCATACCGTGTTTCATAGCAGTATCCCAAAAACCGTACTATATTTTGGTGTTTAACTCTCATTAGATTGTCAACCTCAAATTTAAATTGTTTTTTCTGACATTGTAACATTGGCACTAGGGTCTTCACAGCAACCGCTTCCCCATTTGGTAGAACGCCCTGTACAAAAGTCTCTTACTAATACAGATATTGACCTTTTGGAGAAGTCAGGTTAAATAATTTTCAAAATTTAGCATAGGGTAATATTAGATCTTACCTTATATACCACACCAAAACCACCTCTACCAAGTTCCTGCTCACTAGAGAAATCGTTTGTGATCTCTCTCAGATACTGTAATGGCAGGTCGCAGGGTTGTGCATTTTGATCTTTCAACATAATTTCTAAAGCATCTTTTCTGCTAGATCCACCATCCATCTTAGGAGTTTACCTGTGAAGGGATTTGGGGCAAACAGCGGCTCCGTCAAGGGAACAAGAATGTAGAAGTCGTCCTTTATGAAACAGAAAGAAAAAAAAAGGGACTTGGGGAAAATGTAAATACAGTGAAAATGTTATATATATGATGACTATTGTGCCTTTGTTAGAGTGTTTTACAAGAGTAAATCAGGGGAGTGGCGTTTAAGCAAACATCAATAGTTGACATGACACTGCAAAAAGTTCCAAGCTTTTCCTTCTTTATAGTTCCTTCTCAGTAGTCTAACCTTCTCAAAAGGTTGCTTAGTACTCAATATTAGAATGAACATTAAAACATGCGGGTTAAAGAAAAGTTGATGAAACTAAGTGAGTGCTACTATATTTTTCCAACAGCAAAGCATCATGGAGGAAAGGTTACAACTGACCTGTTGACGACGACCTTCAGGCCTCAAAAGATAAGGCGTCCAGACTCCAGACAGCATGGAGCAGAGCAACCGCTACCAAGGCAACCAAGAAGATGGAACCGTGCGACGAGGCTGCCTACCTTGAAGAGCGAAGCAACATTGGGCGCAACAATGGGGCAGGGATTTGGTGAGCGAGTTTCGAACCGCAGCCACCCGAGCGATGGGGATCGGATCTGGATAGAGCACTGGGCGATGAGCCATGGAGGGGAGAAGAAAACAGATGAGAACAGAGGAGGGGTGAAAAAAATACACGAGGACGCAGAGACCAAAGTGGACAGCTGAGATTTTCTTTTGTCTCGCTGCTTTTGGGGCCCACTGTATGTTTTGCATACCTGTCAGTAGCTAGAAGTCGCCGGCTAGGGTGAAGTTTCATTTGTAACGTTCTATTAGCACGTCAGCATTGCTCTATTGATTCTAGGAAATGAGTCGATTTGATTTTCTTTTTCCTTCTAGATATAAATAACAGAAGATAGAATACATTACTGTAGACAAACAACGCATTAAACATTAAGAATCGACGAAATGTGGTCACACCAGATTTTTTTTGCTCTGCAATTTTTCTTCAGAGCAACATAATGAAAGCTAGAATAAACTTGATTTGGCTAGCGTTGCTTCATGTTGAAGAAAACGACCGGAATTGACTGAGCACGTGTGTAGTAAGACGTTTATCACTCGTTCCTAGTTCTCTTGTTGGAGGGAACCCCTAGTTCTGTGGTTGGAGTGATAAACTAGCATTTAGTTAGGCGATCCAAACATCCCAGCTAAAGTTTAGCTGGCTAAAATTTAGCTAGCTAAAAAAAGTCATTTTATTTTAACTAGCTAAATTTTAGTTGGACAGAGCCATGCCCCGGAAGGGATTTCCGTTGAGACAAAGACCTGCGAGCGAATATGCCATGCCGCACGGGTGCGTGATGGATCTTCATTACAGGCCAACACCCAGTGGGGATCTCCCAGTTCGTGCCAATGCAATATCCAATTCGCAGTCTTGCAGAGCATGGCCGCCCGCCCCTTTGCATCCTGCAGTGATTGTCGAAAATGCCTTGAGCCCAAAACAAAAGACGTGCCTGTGCGTCATACGTGCAGGCTGATTGTTGTTGCACGTATCATGTTTTATTTTTTACAAAGGCACACAATTTTTTATTACACATAAAAGGTAAAATCCGTATAGTACCCAAAAAGGGAATATCACGATTTTTATAGATACTAATAAAACTGAAAAATTCATGGTCTCTAAAATACCACAGAAAGGTCACATAGCTTCAGATTTGCCATTCCATCACTTGCTGTGACTGTGACCAACAGGGGCCATTTCTCTACGGCAAGAATGGCACTTTACACGGTTTCACGAAACTATACATGTCACAAAACCAAATTGTGATAGATAGAGCATGTAATAAGTTCTTTAAAGCAAAAAGATGCTAAAAGAATGCTTAAAAAGAAGATGCAAGAGAACTAAAACGAGGGGCAATTCTGTCCATCCGTCCTTAAATCCGTCCTTCTTCTAATTTTAGGCGCCCACGCCTCCTTCACTCACTCCACCACCCGCCTTCCCGGCGCACACCGCCGTCGATAGCAGAATGAGGGCGAAGTGGGCGGCATGGACGGCGGCGCTGGTGTACGTCGCGCCTACGTGTCTAATGATAATGATCTATGACCTCCTACTTGCAGGTTTTTTTATGAACGCGGTGGATCTAGCGTAACCTATCGGATTCCCTTCACTTATGTTATGCAAGAACTCTCCACTCCGTCATTTAGTGAAAACCGTGTCCACATATTTGCTTCCTATCACATTAGCAAGACAATTTTGGACTTTATTCCCAAGCTCCAATCCACCGACTGGAAGGATCAGCTTTTCGTTTCCTTGCTTTCAGATGGGATTGGTCAGTTCGATGAGGCTTGATGGAACTTCGCTGCTGTGTCCTGGGCCATCGTGAAGTCTGACCCCGTTTAGTTAGCACTTTGCATAATGGATAGTTTGTATTTAGTTGTGTGCACATAGAGAACAAATGAACTGACACTGTTTTTTAGATGATTAACTTTTTTTATTTTAATAAAGTTGGAGTCGCGCGCATGCTGCGATGCGATAGGCGGCCGCAGGGATCTTCCGGTTCGCGCCAGGGGAATATCCAATTTACGGAGCATAGCTAGCCTTTGGCATCCTGCGATGATGCGTTAGTGCTACCATCAGGTTCCCGAAAATGCCCTTCCCTCAAATGAAATCAAAGTCACGCAGGTTCCAAAAGAAAAATGATCCGAAACTACTACCGATTCCATTTAATTGATGCACTCGTTCTCTGTTCTTTTTTTTACCCTGAGAGGTTTTGTTTTCTGCGAGGAATTTGTTAACTCACAGATAATAGCGTTCAAATGGTAGGTTTGGCCATTATCTTCTATTTGAGGACACAGAAATTGGAGTTGTGATTACGGAGCTTCTTTGTTCATGACAAATTGTTCTGTCGAGTATGAATGAGATGAAAGTGATGCCACTATAAACACAAAATTCATAGTAGCACGGGAGCGTCTGTGATTATTTCGCAGAGGCTCACGCTTCAAGGCAAAATTCGTTCAGTAAAAAATGTTGCGGATTTCAGAAAAATACCACGAAAAATTTTCCTTGTCTACAAATACTCCCAAGGTCAGTCACATAGCTTTCCTTTTACCACTCCGCCACGTGCAATAACCAACATGGCCGTTTCTCTTCGAAGCGGCAAAAAGGTCACTTGAGCTTGGGCAGGGTTTCACGATATTACACGTATTAAAAAAAAATCAATTTTGATACAACCTCTGAACTTCTTCAAAAAGAAACGCTATAAAAGTTCTTAAATACTAAAACCAGAGAAACACAAACTACAAACGAGGGGGCAATTCTGTCCAACCGTCACCGTCCTCTGTCCTCTCCCAATTTTAGGCGCCCACGGCAACCGCCTCTCAGCGCCTCAGCGCGCACCGCCGTGGATCGCAGAATGGGGGCGAAGCGGTTGGCGGCGGCGGCGGGGACGGCGGCGCTGGTGTACGCCGCGCTCTCGGGGCGGCTCTCGTCGGCGTCCGGCGACGCCGAGGCCGCGCTGAGGCGGGAGGAGGAGAGGTGGCCGGAGCGGGCGCCGGCGAGCTGGAGGGAGGCGGCGGCGGTGACGGCGAGGACGGCGGGGCTCGCGTACGCTGAGACGCTCGGAAAGTGGCCGCTCGGGGACATCGCCTTCGGGATCAACCACTACATGCGCATCCAGGTGATGATCACCGACGCGTGCTTCTTTCTTGCCTCTGATTGCAGAGCTCGTAGCTCTCTCTGCTTGTTGATCATGATTCATGAACAACAAGAGAAACGTGCTGTTGGGTGTAAAATGTGCGTAATTGCTTTAGAAAAGAAGAGCAACAGGGCAACAAAAGAAAAACTGATCCTTTTGGCGTTGTTTCTCGATTTAGGATGCAATTTGGGTAGCACAAAAGTTTTGACCTCTGTTTATCTACTCTGTTTCAATTTCTCTCCATTTTCTGGATTTGGCGCTGAGACTATTGAGTTTGATCAATTTGTGCGAGTTTTGTTGGGATTCGATTGTATCTAGCCTTGACATGTCATTCTCCTTCAGGAATACTTTTTTTTAACATTCAAATGATAAGCTGGCTTTCTGATTTCTGAAAAGGTTAAAGGTACATTTTTTCGGAGTTGTCGTCCTCATCTCTGAGATTGATCAATGCATGATGGCTTGATGCGAGTTCATTAACGTACAACTGTAAAAATTGTTGAGGACTTGTGTCAGCTATGAAGTCCTCAAGAAAAAATACTGCTGCAAGAACGTTTGTTTTCTTCTTTTTTTTTGACCGAAACGTTTGTTTTCTTTCAGTTGCTAATATAATGTTCTGTCAGTTAACGTATTGCATTGACAGCACTGAAGAATTCAGAATAGTTAGGATTTCTTGCAAAGCATCCTCTAGTTTTGCTTCTCACCTCAGTTTTTCCTATTCTAGGTTGGTGCTGTTCTATGAACTTTTCAAATCTACTACAAGCCTTCCCATTTTTTTCCTTTCAGAAAAAAAAAACCAGTTCTGTTATCTGACTGTCTGTCTCTGTCCCACAATATTTAGGAAAGGAACTAGCTAGTCATTATATTAGGTGAATGTAAAGACTCAATGCTAATCCGATTTGGTTTGTTAGTGAAAACTCATGCTTCAAGCTATCTGCTTCAGTTAACGTTCTTTGATGCATCATATCGAATAAAATTTTCTCATTAACATTTTCAGGGCAACCTGCAGCATGAGTACACTGGCACCAATTGTGTGCCCCTGGAAGGCCCTGCAGTAAGGCATGAGCTTATTGAACTTCTCAGATACCTCAGGCTGTGCATGTTCTTCACAAAGAAGCCATATGAAGTGTTTCTAGAGTTTGGTGGTTATGGACAGAGTGATATTCTCATAAGGAAGAGGAAGTCAAAGGTTTGCATTACTATGAACTAGTTTCTGTGTTCTAGCATAGATTGCAAGTGGAGATACCTTAAAAGAACATTGTGCTTCTGTTCAGCTTATGAAGCCTGCATTCACAGTTGTTCGTGATCAAAGTACCAAATGCTTCCTCCTTTTCATCCGTGGTGCGACCACCACTAAGGATCGGCTGACAGCAGCAACTGCTGCGGAGGTTCCATTCCATCATTCAGTGTTACATGATGGACATAAATCCAATTTGGTGGCTGGACATGCGCATTGTGGAATGGTTACAGCAGCTCGTTGGATCGCAGATCAGGCCATCCCATGCCTTAGCAAAGCAGTGGAGCAATTCCCAGACTACAAAATTAAGGTAACTTGTCAATATTTTCTGACCCTGTTCAAGGGTATATCCCATTTTTGGATGCAAAGAAGTAAATAGGAAGTACATTGCAAAGTACATGTTAGTATGTTACCAAGTTAATGGTATCTAACAGCAATTCTTGATCTATTTCGGTTAAAAAACACAATCCCCTACTCGGTGAACCTAGTATGAGTGATAATCTGTCAGCCTGTCCTCTTAATTAATCAATATCAGAAGATTTAATAGAAAAGTAACACACAAATGAAGTTATAATCATGGTTCACTAGTTCGCTGCCCTGATTTTTTCTGGCTAACAAAATTATACCATTTTATTTTCATATTAGATCATTGGGCATTCAATGGGAGCTGGTATTGCAGCAATCTTAACATACATGCTGCGTGAGGACAAGAAGTTATCATCATCCTCATGTATTGCCTTTGGACCAGGTAATATACTTAGTTAGAAACTAAAGAACACGCCACAATTAAGAAAAGAATCACGGTATCTTAGTTTACTAAGAATGGTGAACTTCACAGCAGTGGATTGTTGTCAACACTCAACAGTT
The DNA here is from genome assembly GCA_015476505.1 of Urochloa ruziziensis. Taxonomy (NCBI): domain Eukaryota; kingdom Viridiplantae; phylum Streptophyta; class Magnoliopsida; order Poales; family Poaceae; genus Urochloa; species Urochloa ruziziensis. Next base: position 43,305,364 of record CM027120.1, on the reverse strand, counting down.
CAGATGATATAATTTCCTAACATTGAAAGGCAAAACAGGAATCTGAAACAGAACAACTAAAACCCAATAATGTATTTCTTTTATTTGGTATAGGGAAAACCATAAATTTCGATGACAAAGCTGTGTCATACTCCCATTTGTCTAGTATCTGGTTGCAAGATGTGGCATAGAACAACCTGCTGTGAGATCTGTAATATACTGACAGTTTGAAGGGCTGCTGTCCAGCTGCTTGCATGACCTGGGACTTGGCTGAGTCGGGCAAAGACTTCATTACCACTATTGTGAACAGAAATGACCTGGTGCCATCTTTTGGCAAGGCCTCAGCCGCCATTCTTCGCACAGAGGTATCATGGCTAGACATCTAAAACTATGAAACACATTTTTTCTGCTTTCTAGCCTCATAAAATCTTCTGCAGGTTATGGCATCGTCATGGGCTCCAGACCTCTATGAACAAATTCAACAAACAAGAATCTTAGGATTTGTAAATAGCTCTGTGAATTTCATGCGATCCTACATTCCCTTCATTTCCGATGAAGAGTCCAAGGTTGCTGATGTCAATGTGCTTTTGTCTAACACCCGTATGGTAAACACCGTGTTCTTTGATGCAATTAGTTGCCATAAGACATTATTCTTCGTTGTAATTTGTAACGTGCTGAGTTGATTCCCCATGCCATCCCAGGATGAGTTGAACCTTTCAGCAATTGCGCGTGCTGCTGTGCAGAAGCACTCTGCACTGTCCTGTTGGACATCTGTTGCTGCAAATAGGCAAATTCTGGAGTCTTTGATGGACCCCATTCAGGGCATGGGCATTCCAGCACTGTTGCCAGCCTATGCAGGAACTGACCAAAACACTCGCAAGACAACAACTGCAAGAGAACCAGCCTCATGCTCTCCTGAAGAAGTCAACCGTCAGATATCAGATGCTGAGGAAACTGATCAGGAGAAAACAGCAGATCAAGAAGACATGGAGCGGCTTCTGAAACGGCTGCAATCATCGCCAATACACTCTCAGCCTCACCAGCTGTACCCTCCTGGAAGAATCATGCACATGGTTGTGTTGCCATCACCAGAAGAGCAGAGCACCGGCAAGCAGTGCAGCCAGGAAGAGGTGGTAGCCATCTATCAGACGCCTCGCAGCATGTACGGCAAGATCCGGCTCGACAGATCGATGATCAGTGACCATTACATGCCGAGATACATCGAGACGATTGAGATGCTGATTGACAAGCTTGCAGAGGACGATGGCGATGACACTGACAAGCAGTTGGGATAACTGAACCTGAAAACCATGGAAGAAGATTGTGATAGGCAGCACTGTTAGTATAGGCAGAGAAACGGTTAACTTTATGGGTTGAGAGTAGAACCCAGATTAGTGGCATTGTGTAGTTGTGGCCATAACAGGAAGACCTAATATATCGGCTTCCTCGCTGAGATTTGCAGTAACAGGAATACTGGTGTTATTTCGGCTGTGTACCAGTACCAGTACTGCAGGATATATATATCGAGGTAGATTAACCTAGTGAATGAATACAGACTTGTCTGAATGCTTGGGCAATGTTTTGGAAATGATTCAGTTAAAAGGCATTCCTGAACCTGGGAATGATTTTGGCCGTGTCCCTGGTTTGTGAAACTGCAAATGTTTTGCAAATGCTCTGCCGCCGGCGACCTCCGGCAATCCCGCCATCGTGCTTCTCGCGCTCCCCTCCCCTCAATAGAGTTCCTCCTCCTCCAGATCCATTCGCTCGCCGAGGCCGGCCTCTGCCCAAACCAAGCCATGGATACGGCCATACGGGATCGAGGCATCGAGCTCGCCGTCGCTGGCCGCCCCTGAGCTCAACCTCGCTTGCGTCGCAGACCGTCCGGCTAGAAGACGGAAAGTGGAATCGGGAGCTAGAATTCGGAAATCGAACCAGGATATCTCTGCGATTCCGAAGCTAGGGAATGGGAATGAGATCACCTGCTCCGCCCGGCATGGTGCAGTGCAGAGGTCAGGCACCAGATGGCGGCGAGCCCGGCGCCAATCCACCATGGTGCAGTGCAGAGGTGGACAGCGATATGTCAAGATCTTCACTCTTCAGAAGCGACTGAAAAGATCGCACTGCCCAAAAGGGAATTCAGCTGCAGATGTTCTTTACAGAGTTTGGGCCAGAAATGCCAGTTACAGAGGGTCAGAGACAAGTTTCGGCATGGACATTCATCAGCTCAACATAATGTCGGAATTCTGAAAGTTTGCGCATTGCATTGCCAGAAAAAGCGAGTTACAGAGACTTTCAACTTGGACAGTCATCGTAAAGTCTGAAACTCTGAAAGCTTACAGATACATTGCATTGCAGGACAAGTGTTACAGCCAGCATCATTTCCAAATTCCAGCTACATGGTCGTCTTCTCTTGAAGCATAAAAGAAAGCTATTCATGGTTGCTGACCATCTGCTTCCTCTAATCTGAAGCATGAAGGATGATTGCCCACTTGATTCACTAGACCGGTACAGGTTCAGCCCTTGTAGACGAGCTGCTTGTCGACCCACCGGAGACGGCATCCGCAGGCCTGCAGCATCTGGAGCAGCTCGGGGGAGAGTACGGACCTCAGACCACCCAGCAGCTTCAGCTTCTTCAGCCTCCCGCAGGAGGCCCGCAGCGCCATCTCGAACCCTTCGATGGAGACCCAGGAGAGGTGGACCATCTTCACGTCCTGGAGGCTCCTCAGGGAGCCCAGCAGATGGCATAGGCCCAGGCCAGTGACTTGGCAGTAGGATATGGTAAGCTGCAAACAAACCGATTAACAAAATGTTGAGTTGCTTATTGCTCCACAAAGATAAACTGACAACAAAGCCGAAAAAAGTTCATGAACTCTTACTTGTCTGAGATTTTGGGAGTATCTGGAAAGAGCCCAGAGCGCAGCATCATCCACGGAGTAACAGCGCTTCAGGTCCAGTTCTATCAGGCTGGTGCAACCAACAGCAATGGAGGTGATCCCGATGCCTGTGATGCGCACTAGGCACCTCATCTCAAGGTGTGTGAGCTCTTCCAGAGCGCTTAGGTGCTTCAAACCAGCATCAGTGATTTGGGTGCAGTAGCGTAAATTTAGCATCCTGATCTTCTTGCAACCATGTGTTAGAGCTGCCAGCCCTTCATCAGTAATAGCGCTGCAACTGTGATGAAGAGAACAAGTCCACTTGTTTTCAGTGATAATGGATTAACTGATAAATTAATTAGTAAACTATACATACACATCAATTACCGGTATAGATCAAGTTCCACAAGCTTTCTGCAGTTTGAACCGATATAAACAAGGCCTTTATCAGAAATGCTTGAGCAGAGGCCAAGCTTCAAGGATTGCAGTTCTGAGCAGCTTGCTATGTGCTGAAGAGCTGAAAATGAAGGACATTAAATAATGAAGCTTGAATGCAATCATGAACTATTGGAGAAAATTAATTTAATTAACAGCTATCTTTCAATTACCCTCATCATCAATGCGGCAATCAGTGAGATCAATCTCCTTAAGATGGGAGCAGAGGGTCCCAATTTGCTCTAGTCCCTTCTCAGTTATAAATGGACAGGACTCCAATCGGAGGCATTCAACCATTCTACAGTTCTCGGCAATTGCAGCAAGGGCATCATTGGTAAGAAGATGGCAGCAAGTGACGTCGATAGTCCTTAGGTGGCTACAATTGATGACAAGTGAAGTGATACCATCATCTGTAACGCCATTGCATTTGCTGAGCCCAATTTCAACCAGGTTCTTGCAGTTGTCACCAATGGCCTGAAGATTTGAGGCAAAGATCTCAATGCCATCAAGTCTTAAAACAGTCAAAGTCTGTCCTATTGTTGATAACTTGGATAGAAAGCAAGTCTCTATCTCCTGCAAGTGTAGAGCAGAAGGTGAACCACTGGAAGAGTGAATTGACTGTTAAATGGTACCATGCATTTGCATCATTAGTTCTCAAAAAGCAAATAGCAAAGGAACTCTACTCACATGCAAACTGTGTGCAGCATTGATTTTTCGGATAAATCTTTGACCGTCTATTAGTGAAGCTAATCCGCGAGAAGTCACATGGGGACACCTCGATACATCAATACTCTGGAACAGATGAAGTAGAAAATGCAATAAGCACAAAGGTATCAAAAAAAAAATTGCCATCATAGTATGCAAAAAGTGAATCCAGACAAGATGTGCATCCCTGCAAGGTGATTACCTGCAGTGACTTGCCTGCACTTAGAAACTGCAGGCCATCATTGTCTATAAACAAGCAGCAGACCATTGTTATGTCCTCTAACTTCTCAAGAGTGGAGAGTGATCTAAGGGATTCATTACTCACCTGCCAGACAAGAGACAAGTAATTGGTGCATGCTTGGATTTTTCATAGTAAGAAACAATCGGAATTCATCAAGCCCGATTGATTATCCATTATAAACTAGGAGAGCAGGAATACGCATGTCAATGGCACGCCATGTTTATGGATAGAACCAAAAGCAAATGCAATGTAATTATGTAAGTTCAACTCAACTTTAATTCTCGAACATCTGAAGTCAAAATGCATAGTAAACATTGAGCGTGTAATATCAAGATGCTAAACATTTTAGTCTACAGAACTTCTAATCACATTGTCTCATGCTACCATTCTTTTGGAACATCATTTTCCATTCGAACAAGAATCCAGTAATCTAACCAAACATTGTACCAGCAAGTAAATGCATAAATGTTGAATCTTTCCAGCTCCCTGGATTCACTTACAGCATCTAAAGTTGGCAAGGAAGCAGCATCCTACTAACATTGCAAAATTTGCCACTCATTCTAGTCAGTTGAATCCATCAGAGGTTTCACAGCGAATCTCAAATTTTCCTTACCCCTATATTCCTGTTGCGTAAGACTAACCAACAGAGACTAACACGAATTTCGATGCTACCTTGAGGTAGGAGATGTCAACGCTGCGTAGCTCGGGGCACTTCTTGGCGAGCAGCTCGATGCCAATGTCGGAGATCTCACGGCACCATTTCACGCTGAGCCTCTCCAGCCGCGGGCACCCGACGGCGACCTTGGCGAGCCCGACGTCGGTGACGCCGAGGCACTTGTCCATGACGAGCTCCCTGAGCCCCGCCGCCGCGGCGAGTGCGGCCATCTCCCTGTCCCCTGCGGCGACGCAGTGCGAGAGATCGACGGCCTCCAGCCTCGGGCACGCCGCCACCACCGCCTCCAGCCCGCGCCACCCTACCCCGCTCGCTCGCGCCAGCAGCACCCGCCGCACGCCCAGCTCGCCGCCGCCGCCGCCGCCGGCGGGAGGGAGCAGGGCGGCGGCGAGGGAGGCGTCGTCGAGGCCCGCGCAGGCGGAGAGGTCGAGGGAGGCGAGGGACGGGAAGGCGCGGAGGACGCGGGGGAGCGCCTCGCGGCGGAGCGGCCGCGCCGCGCGGCGCGACGCGGCCTCGGCGCGCGCGAACGCGCGGTTCGCGAGGCGGCACGACTTGCGGTCCCGCGGGTCCCGCACGAACGCCACCGCGTGCGCCAGCAGGTCCAGCGACAGCGCGTCCACGCCGGCGCCGGCGGCATCGCCGTGGCTCATCTCGCAAGGGCGGCGGCGAGATCCGATCCTGCGGTCGAGCAGGTTGTGGGTGCGCGCGCCGGGGAGCTCGAGGGGCGCGCGGGGGCGACAACTGAGCGAGCGAGGCTTGCTGGTTAGCTGGGGACGACGGCAAGCGAGCGAGCGGTGACCGGCGGCGGAGGGAAGAGGAGGGCGGTGGTTGTGGCAGTGGCGGCGCGGCTGGCCGGGGTGGGTGGAAAGAGGAGAGGAGGAAGCTCCCCTTCGCTTGCGGAGCACAGGAGTTGTTTAATGGTGGTGGGCGACTGGAGATTGGAGGAGAGAGGAAGCGTCAGTTGGGGAACTGACTTGTGGGCCCGGGCGTTGTGGATTTCGAGGGAACTGGTGGCCGGATCTGTTTGTTTTACGCGCTGGTCACTGAAGGATAGCGATATTGCAAAGAGGCCATGGATGCTAGATTTTGTTTTTTTAATAGAGGTGTTGATATGGAGGGGAGGAAGGTTGGCCTCGAGGGAGAGGAGGGTCGTTTGGGTCCGCGGCAAGAGTTAGTTAACGTGGAAAAAATTTATAGGGATGCGAGTTGAAAATAATAGGGTGCGACCATATGTTATAAATTTTTTAAACTCAAATAATGCATTCTATGTATAGTATTTTCTCATCTATATTTGTTCATTCAGCCCATATATATTTACATGGTTCTATACCTAGCTTATAACATTTTTTCTTTAAATTAGGAACATATGACCCCCAAATTGAAAAATCTAGTTGGGATGTCGGAGATACGACCATGGACCCACAAGGACGCATGGATAATCTCTTAAGGGAGTCGTACCAAGCGTGAAGACTACGAGTAGAGTACTGCAAGGACTCTCCTCGTTATGGAAACCAGTCGTATGACATGTAAACTACTCGGATTGACTTGTAAAGCACTCTACGAGTTGTATTAGGTTAGGATTCTACTCGGAACCGACCTTGTAACCCTGCGCTCCGTCTATATAAGGCTGGGCAGGGACCCCCTCAAAAGATTACGACCTCATTGAATACAAACCACCATACATGACGTAGGGTATTACGCTATCTCGGCGGCCCGAACCTATCTAAAATCCTGAGTCTCTCCTTTGCGTTCCTGATCTCGGTGAAACCTCACCTGAACTCTACTATCTCGGGGTATCCCTCGGTAGCATCGACGGTAGAACACCGACATCTGGGCGCCAGGTAGGAGTTTTCCTCGAAGATCCCGTGGAGAATGCAATGGTGACCTACATCCAATCTGAAGCACCTCAGGAAGGCACAAGGTTCAACTTTGGTTCCTGGGTCTACGTCACAAACAGCTCGGGTGGCTTCTATAGCTACCTCGAGACGCCCCTAGACAAGAAGGAAGAACCAGTGCCCACCATGGAAGATCTGGCCGAACAACTCGGCGAGGTCACGCTCGCGGACATTGTCCGCGGGCATGAGTCCGAGTCAATCACGACTACGGAACAGAAGCTGCAAGCTACCCTCCCACCCTAATTCTCGTTTGGACTCTACAATTCGACCCGTGTGTATTGCGAGGCACTGTAGAGCCAGATCGAGTCCACTTCGGACTCGAAGCGGGACGCCCCAGCCTGAGTTACGGCAGGACACGCTAGCTCCCGCAGGGAGGTGATCCCCGTGTACAACTCGGACTCGAACGATGAGATCCTATGAGAAGACGGCGGACATAACCTGGTGATCCACGCCATGCCTGAAGGAAGAGTCGTGTTCCCAAGTGACAAGACACTCCGGGAAATCTAAGAGTTCCGCCAAGTCTTTGTACTCTTTGGGTCCGACATCACTGAAGATCTGTCGTTCCAATACGGCACACCGCTGGAATCAGACGAGGAGAGCACCACCTAACTCCTCACCCCAACCACCAGTGACTCTGTCGAGCCCAGTCGACAGGTGTTCATGGCCGGCTCTAGAGGAGCTGACGCTGGCGCTGGCGCTGGCACTGGCACTGAAGCTGGTGCAAATGATCCACGTTACGCCTTCGAGCTGGAGGGTGACATCTCTGAGGATGAATTAGCGCCTGCTGGAGAAACACCTGCACAAGCAGCGGCAAGGGAGACTGCCAATAACAATAGGGCACTGCGATGCCTTGATGCCCGAGACCGCCGCTTGGCCGGTAGCAACCTCGCGGAAGAATTCGCGAAGGTCGCACATTATGACTCCCCCATGGCTAACGCCATGGAGATGGCTTACCACATTCGTAGCCTGCCGCGATCCCCAGAAGCCGACGTTGCACGCGATCGGATCAACGCCATGATCCGCACTCTCGACAAAGCACTCGCCACCTCGTCGACTCGCAGTGGCCTGCCGGCTCCTAGCGAAGAAGTCAACAGTAGCGACAATAATCGCCCAAGAGACAGACCCCACCCGGCGGGTCCAAGTCGCCTGGGAGGCGCAAATCGCGGGGGAGGTGCCCCCCCAACTGCCCGGATGACAACCGTCCAATTGGACGAGGCCAACCACGGGCCAATGCCAGTCGCAACGAGGGAGGTCGAGCTGCATCCTCACACAGGCCGGCAGACAGCGACGATCTCAGGCGGACCATCATCGCCAACCGTGAGCTACGGTCAATCATCGACTCCAGGAGGCATGACGAGGAGCGGGGATACAAGGAAGATGATGACGAGTACCCGATGTTCTGCAGGGACATCCGGATGGCGTCGTACCCGCAACCTTTCAAGCCAGCAGGCTTCGAGAAATATGATGGCAAGACTTCCCTGAGTCATGGCTACGCATCTACTCCACGTCCATAGAATGCGCGGGCGGAAACAGTACAATTAAGTGCCGATACTTCCCACTAGCACTCGACCCCGCTCCGCTCACATGGTTTGAGAACCTGTCACGTCGCTCCATCGATTCATGGGAACGATTGAAGAAGATGTTTGTGGTGAACTTGCAGTGCACCTACAACCGACCCAAGACTCGTCATGACCTGACCATGTGCAAGCAGCAACCGGGTGAACACTTACGCGAGTACATGCGCTGGTTCATAGAAATCAAGACTCTGGTGGTCGACATAACTGATCGTGACTGCATCGACTTGTTCCAGAATGGAATCACGAACAGGTATTTTGATACGTAATTCGGTTTGCACCGTCCAAAGACCCTGGAAGCTCTACGCAACCAAGTTGAAGCTTGGTCCGAACAAGACGACCGCGATCTTGAGAAGTACGGTCCTCGCAAGGGCAAGGAGAAGCAAGACAACAGGGGAAACAACTCTAAAGGCCAGCAGAATTACCAGCATAACAAGCGCAAGCCGGACGACACAGTTGCAACGCTGGATAACAACATGTGAAACCAGAAGAAGAGCTATCCCGGCAAGAATGATGTGGAAAAGATCATGGATAGACCTTGCCAATGCACCCTAAGCAGAAACACACTATGGGTCAATACTACGATCTCCAGTGCGCGTTCTCCCAAAAACCGCGCGAGGAGAGGAACAAGAAGAAGCCGGAGCGGGAAGCTTACGATCCTGAAGCCAAGAACAAGGGCAGGGCGCCTGACGATGAAGACGAAGATGATGAGGAGAACAAATTCCAGAAGCCGAGCAAAGTACCCATGGGCATCATCGGAGGCAACTACGGTTTCCCAACCCGGAGGAACCACAAGCTCACTATGCGCCACATCATGGCAGTTGAGCCAGCTGTCCCACGGTACTTAAAGTACTCGGAGGTCCCAATTACTTTCTCAAGAGCGGACCAGTGGAACAACTACGACGAACCAGGGCAATTGCCACTCGTCCTGGATCCCACGGTGGCGGGGTCACAACTCTCTAAAGATTATATCCATTACTAAAAGAGATCGAAGTATCGAATAGTTACATACTAGCCCGAAGTACTATTGAAGATGAACAAATATCATTTGGTTTTCCTAAAGTACAATCAAGATGAACACTTATAATTAAAACACCATGCTTGCAATATTCATGTACTCGTAAGATCTTGGTGAGCACTAGCACGGAGCCATGAACTTGAACCTTGGTGGATGTCCGACTCTACATCCGCAACTCTAGCCATCTAGTCATAAGTCAAGGTTTCATTATCAACTAACTTTGAAGAGTTTAAACAAAGAACAATTCTAGTAACTAAAATCTTGTTATAGGATTGTGTTTAAAGTCTACACATATGATCAAGTGATATAGGTTGTGATTGGTAGGGTGCATAGCCCATACCTAGCCTTATGGAGTGTAGCCCACCTGTATTTGCTGCTATGCTGTATAGGGGTATTAGCCAGGCTTGGCCTAGGCGGAACGTCGAGTACGGCCTGCATTCACGGAAGCAGTATTAGCCAGGCTCGGCCTAGGCAGAACGTCGAGTATGGCCTGCATTCACGGAAACAGTATTAGCCAGGCTCGGCCTATGCAGGAGTACGACGTGCATTCACGGTAACACGTTTCATTCGCATTTCAGGTATGCAAGCTACCACTAGTGCATCTTACCAATCACAACTATAATAGTATTGGTTAATATTTATAGATGAAGTGTCTCAATTGTAAAAATAATAAGTGTCTCAATTGTAAAAATAATAATAATAAAACTTTACACGATCGCTCACACATACATTCTTAGGCGGCAGCTATTCTTGAACAACCGTGAGATAAACTGATAAACCACAGTATATAAACCCCCCAAAGAGAATCAAAAGTCCCTATGCGTAAGACGCTGCTTATACTGGGATCGAGCAGCAAAACCGTCGTGTAGACTATTTTTCAGAAAAACGTCGGGTAGAGAAGATTCCAGGGCCAGATTCCTATTCTCGGCACATGACCCTTTCATCTGCCACCACATCGCACTGAGAGGCGCGCAGCAGGCGAACGAGACGGGAAGCTCCGCGTGGGCCAGCCGGCCGGCGACCTTCCGTACACTCCGCCGCGGGGCCCACGCGGGGTCTGGTCGACCGTACATATCTGAGGACGGGCGTATCTGACCGTTACAACTATTGACCAAGTGACAGTCAAACGTGCCACAGTAGATTGCACTGTGACATGCTCATGTCCACTGGAAAAGGTGGGCTGAAATGTTGAATTCTTCTTTTTGAAATGACTATATACTCAATTCTTTTAACAAGTTGTGCATTATGAAAAGAAGACTCGTGATCATTGGAAGTTGGAGCCAAACAAACATCGTCGAGGCTTTCTTTGAGTACTCGATAATTTCTTTGGATCCACGTACTATATTAGAAGGGTTTGATAGGGAAATTATTTTAATTCGACTTAACCAATAGGCATTATGGGTTTACCAAATAAGTCATGAGAATGCATTTACATGTTGATTTCTAGATACAAGCCAGTATACTCTCACGAAACCAAAGTGCTATTTCGCCGATGATCTCATCGTGAAACCATACTTTTATGTACATAAAGTGATGTGAGTTAGTATATCCTTGAAAAATCACATCATCAAAACCACACTTTTTACGTACATAAAGTGATTGCGAGTAATATCTTATAGGATCATTCTTTTTCCTCTTTAGGCTTGCTGCCTTATAAAACTGTATATATATTCATTTAATACAAAAATATAGGCTGGGGCCTTCCAGGCTAATTTCAGTAAAAAGTAGGTGATTTCTTGCGAGTACTGAGTTATATTCTTGGAGCTGAAGATTTGAGCCATGCAATGTGAGATTCCAAGGTTTTTCTTTTTTCTTTTGTATTTGCATTGAATCAAGTTTGTAAAAGGAATCTTACTACTTCAACTAGTGATTTTTTAATTATAATTTGCGAAGAAGGCATGGAGGCCTTGGGGACTCGTTGACTTTCTGACTCATCACTGGGTTCTGGAGGAAGTTAGCTTGGCCTTTTCCTCTTTGGGATGGTCCATCCAGGCCTTATATTCATTCTTTTATGCACAAGTTGGATCATGCCATTGGTGGTCACTAGTAGACTGCTATCTGCACCGGTTGGAAAATCCCAGTTTAGCACCGGTTTTTCAACCGGTGCAGATCTTTCGGTGCTAAAAGGGTGCTTCTTTAGCACCGGATCAAGTACCCGGTGCTAAAGGCCCCTCTTTAGCACCGGTTTCAACCATCACCCGATGCAAAATGTTTTGATGCGAAAAAAAATATTTATTCTATTCTCTGTTCCTTTCTCTCTCCCCTTTCCACCACCACCGCATCTTTTCTGCCCCTTCTTCTGTTCAACTGTTCTTCCCTTCTGTTCTTCTTCAAGAACATGTTTTCCAAGAACTTGTTCATGTTCTTGAGAACATAAAGGGGAAACAAGGAATGGTTGGAAGAAAAATAATTGGAGAAAGAAAGAGACGAGGAGTATAAAAATTCCATTAGGTTGAGTAACCCAAATTACAACATTTCAAATCCAACACAAACAAGATTTAGAATGAAAGTAAAAAAAAAAGAGATGGCGCCGCCGCCTGCAGCGCACGCACGCTGCCGCCTGCGCCCCGCGCGAGCGCTGGCCTCGACTGCGCGCCGCGCCGCCGCTGGCCTCGACCGCCTGCGCCCCGCGCGAGCGCTGGCCTCGACTGCGCGCCGCGCCGCCGCTGGCCTGCGTGCCCGAGCCGCCGCCTGGCCCGCGCCGCCGCCGGGCCGCTTGCCCCCCGCTGCCTCCGGGAGATTGCTGGAGAGATAAGGTGAGGAGAAGGAAGAAAGGAAGGAAAGGAGAGATAGCTTTTGAGAGTAAAATGGAAGGGGAGAGTAAAATATAGACTAGGCGCTGTCTGTGCCGTCACCACCCATATTTTCTGCACGGGGTGGTGGTAAAACCCGGTGCTAAAGCTATTGCATCAGCACCGGGTGCACCCACCAACCGGTGCTAATATATTAGCACCGGCTGGTTGGTGCACCCGGTGCTAATGGATAGGTTTTAGCACCGGATTTTGCCACCACCCGGTGCTAAAACCTTCCTACCTTCTTTCTATCTTGTCTTTCAGGCTCCTAGTCATTGGACCCGGTGCTAAAGCCCGATTAGCATCGGGTCCAAAAATAGCCGCTGTTTATGGGGGCTGCGGATGTCTCATTCTCTTCTAGTGGGTCGTTAGATTAGATCCAGGCATGCGTCCAGCAGATTGGATCACAGCATGCATCACCGTACCAGGTTCAGTGAAGCTAAGCGCTCGAGGCTGCCGACGGGAATGAAGACTAACACGCATGACTAGGACCAATTATTGTAGTACAGTCAAACGATAAGTTTTTTGGGCCAAATGAGTACACGGGTTTTGTCAAAAGCCCATAAACCTTTCCTTTGGGCCAACGGAGAATGGACCCAATGAGCTAGTGTCTAATCTAAGGAGGGGCTTTGTTTCAAAAAAAAAAAAAATTCTAAGGAGGGGTTAATTGGTTCACAGTACTTGTGCGCTCCTGCATCTCCTGCTGGTAATAGCTCAGCATAGATGGCAGTGAAATGAGCACAGAGGAAGGGGGGACGGCTGCCCAGGTTTGCATACACTATGCTCCGCCAGTGGACCCAATTCCTCTTCTCCATAGCTGCCTTCTCCGTTTGGCTCAGCGCTGCCATGCCACCAGTCAACCATGCTAGTATTTGTCCATTTTAAGATTCTCTATGTAAGATTCATAGAAAAATGAATTATATGCATAGAATCGCATGATATATCAGGCTGGGCAGATTCATATTGCTATATATACCCTCCACACCACGTGAATAAAAATACATCGCCGGCTAAGGCGTTTAGCGGTAAGGCTGCCGAAACAGCATTTATCGGGATATATCCGGCATTTTAGCAAGATATAGCCGGCTATATCGGGCTAAATGCCATAGCGGCAGCTCTTTCTGGCAGCTATATTCGGCTATAGCTGCCGCTTTAGCTGGCTATTTAAAACATTGGTACAGTAACAGTGGGAGTGCTGACAAACTGGCGAGTGCAGAGCCGTAAGCCGTCATATAGTGTGTTCGCGGGTCATGCTAGAACCCGTCTCGTGTAGTTCCGTCACTGGCCGCCGCCATATCGCCATTATCGATCAAGGGTCAGTTTGGTTTTTTTTTGACAGGCACTGTGTTGCCTTGATGAACGAGGAGACTCCGTAAGCTACTCGTTCGGAAAAGGAGCAATGGTCTCCTCCTCGAGGCCTGTGCCAGCAAGTTTTTACGCAAGGCTAGGCGAGGCAAGCTCGCCTGGGAACCGAACTGACCCCAAAATCAAGTGCCGGATTGTCCATTAATTATTGATCCGATCCCACCTGTGCCGAGCAATGCGAAGAGATGGAGACATATATCTCGCGCTCTGTACGTACTATACGTGCGTTTAGTATACATAATCTTCATGCATGGTTTTGGTTCAATTATAACCTGTAATAAGCCTAGGAATAATCACGAATGGTAACGTTTGGTTGGATTGTAATAACTGCAAGTCCAGTGAGGAAGCGACAGACAGACAGGGCATGCGGTCCTGGATCATATCGGCTGCTGTCCTGTCATCGTCGGATCAAGGCTCTCGAGGCAGCAGTGCACGCTTACGTGGACGCCGCAGGGCAAAAGGGCTCGATGATAGCGACAAGCTAGCCTACTCACCCATGGCGACAAGAGAAGCGTCGCGTCATCAGTGAGGGCATGCACTCCGGAGTCCGTACTCTTGTGTGCTCGCTGGCAGCGAGTGAGGGACTGACAATATAATGAGGTCGATCTGCTGGTGCTGGGTCTCTCTCTCTCTCTGGCCTTTGTTTGGGGTAGCCGATGATGAGGTCGCGTCGTCGCGGTGCTAGCTCCAATGGCAGCTCAACAGCCAGCTAGCCGTCACTTCTTGAACCTAGGTCGGTCGTACCCTCTCACCCACTAATACCACGTGTCAAAGTGAAAAGGGCTTAGCTTCACCTGAGCTCATCCTCATAACCAGACCATTTCAACAGGGAAGCTAGACACGTGTAACATCAGCTCACATTTCACGGTAGATAGTAGAGTAAAAGCCAGCCAGCTAGCGATCTCCATGGATAAGGAAAACCATGCATGCTCTCGATCTCCTCCTCCATCCTAGTTCTTTTCTTTATAAAAGCAGGCACCCGGACCCAAGAACAACACGACACATACGCACAGCAAGATCGCGCGCGCATGGCGACCACGGCCGGCTTGGGCGTGCTCTTGGAGACGGCGGCGCAGCAGAAGCAACGGCTGCCGCCGCCGCGCCATGCAGGAACTCCGGCGGCTCAGATCATCATAAGCAAAGCCACCCTCACCAACGACAAGAGCGTCGTTATTAACGATACCTCCTCCTCCGCCTCTGCTTTCAGCAGCTGCTCGTCTTCCTCTTCCCGTGCTCCGACGTCGTCGGCGGCGACGGCGGCGGCGTGCTCGTTCCTTCAGCGCTGCTTCCTCTGCCGCCGGGAGCTCGCCGACGGCAGGGACATCTACATCTACAGGTCAGTTTCGCCGTGCAAGGCACACTATACTATTTTATACAACATATATGCAAACTTGTAGTATGGCTGCTGGCGTTTCTGACGGTGTACGGCGTACGGTTTGGTCTCGTTCCTACAGAGGCGACCGGGCGTTCTGCAGCGAGGAGTGCCGGTGCCGGCATATCCTGGTGGTGGAGGACGACGACGGCTGCGCCCGTGTCGCGGCGGCCGACCGCTCCGGCCGCCGCCGGCGACATGCCGTTCCTGCCGGCAGGTAGAAGATGGCCACGGTGGCTTGTTGACGCCGCCGGCCCGGCAGATCGGGAAGAACAAAACAAGGACGTACGCTCCATCAGCTAATAAGATGCACGAACCTTACCTACCAACGCAAACGTGTCTCCTTTGGGTTAATATTAGTTGGATTTGACGGCTCGGATAATCAGATGGAAGTACTCTGGGAAAAGGGCCTTTTTTACAGGAAGGTGAGAGAGCGCCTTCAGTTTCGACTTTAAATCTTAGCGTCTTAAAAATATGGGTTAATATAGAGTTTTTCATTTCATTTTTTTGGACGTGAATGTTTTTTTTCATTTCTTTTAAATGTTATTCTCCGGGTGTCTTGTTTCAGTAGTATTTTTTTTACTATCTCTTTGCTGATTAATCCTTCTGCGAAACTTTGTTGAGTTAATCTGATAAATAATGAAAAAAATGTATGGTTCTGTGGTCTGTCCTGCAATTTCCATCTAGCATTTACACATGCACCAACTAGTTGAACCAGAAAGCCTAAGCTGATAGAAAAAAGGCAAATAATTCATTTTTACTTCAACGAGACCCCTCACACAATTATTTTATTTAATTGTCTATCCGGATGCGAACTTGAGACCACTATTCGTAATATGGATATTGAGCTGCATGCACCGATTAATTAAACACAAGGTTAAACTGATAGCAAAAGGTGGATTCAGATGTTTTATATTATAGCGTTGGATATACAAATAAAATAGCTACATATTTTCCATAGCTGCAAATTATATTTTTCAAGAAAACCCAAGGCAAACCCTTTTGGAGGTACAAATGTTGATTTACTCTACCATTGTAGCCTCAAATAAATTCATTGCATATTATTTACCAATCGATGTTTGTGGGATATCGTTCTCATGCTGACTCTCTCATGACTCTTATTCCTCTTTCACAATCCAAACATAGCTACGTTTAGATTTTGTCTTTTCAAAGTGAAACTTTTAGTTTTGATAATAGTAAAGGTTATATATAATAATAATATAATTGTTGGTTTGATGATAAATCTACTAACATCATTTTTATGTTAATAGTCTCTATAATTATTTTACAATTTATAGTTAAAATTTAAAATGTTTGACTTTGAGCAAGTCTAAATGTAGCTATATTTTGGGATGGAGGAAGTAGTATTTTAGATTGTATCTTATTCAGCCTGATCATTAAAATTGACAGGCTAAATTATTCAGCCCTTTTTATCCCTAATATCTGCATGTGGAGAGCCCGGCACCATCACCGCCTAGTTCTTTGCATATATGTCCTCTGTGTTTTCTTTTTAGTCAGCAACAAATGGCACTATATATAAGGCAAACTAAATTATTTGCATTGAGACTGCTATTATCTCTGCTCGCCTGATTAATTTGTCCTTAGTTCAGGAGCCAGTGAAAAAGGGAAGGCTCTCTGCCATCTGTTTCGATAAACATCACCGTTTCCTCATGTTTTTTTTTTAATAAAGCAAGAAGCTAACCGATCATCCAACTAGTTACAATGGATCTCCCAGATCATCTGTGCTATGGATATGCCTACCAATGCCAAGTAAACATGTTCAATTTGCATTGGCAGGTGAAGAGTTGATGACCAATTGCTCAGCTATTCTGGATGATCAACTAAATCATGCATCCCGAATTCCCAATCTAGTGAGCTGGAAAAAAGAAACCACTGCTTCACTGATGAGAGTGCTTAAATACCCTAGCACCATCCCCATCATCCTTGGACAGGAACTTGCAAGTCCCATCATAGCTTTACCATTAATCTTGTAGGATATTGGAGATAAACAAACTACCACAGTGACTATAAGAGGTCTATTTCTCCGACAGGGACGAAAACGATGTAATCATACAGGCTAGTCATTGCGTTTTGATTTGCTATGAATTTTTGATGGTACTGGAAATATCTCTAACAGTTATTAGTTTTAACAGTCCGGAAAATGTGTAAGGTTTCCAAATTAATGCATACTACCATTTGTTTCCTCCACAGAAGGAGCTTCCAAATCTCTACTATTGTTTTGATTAGTCTGCTGTACACCAAAGCTGTTCCTTGCAATGGGTTTCCAATAAAGAATTTTGTTCATAAATTAAAAGCATAGAGAAAATTCATTGTTATGCTAGCGGTGTCCATGTTTCTATCAATTGACCCAGAATTCCAAACTCTTTAATGACCTTTAGTCTTTTATGATTCAACTCTTAAACAAGCCCCCTCACATAATTATTTTATTTAATCGTGTCTATCAGGATGCGAACTCGAGACCACTATTCGTAATATGGATATTGAGCTGCATGCACCGATTAATTCAACAAAAGGTTAAACTGATAAAGGTGGATTCAGATGTTTTATATTATAGCATTGGATATACAAATAAAATAGCTACATATTTTCCATAGTTGCAAATTGTATTTTTAAGAAAACCCAAGGCAAACCTTTTGGTGGTACAAATGTTGATTTACTCTACCATTGTAGCCTCAAATAAATTCATTGCATATTATTTACCAATCTATGTTTGTGGGGATATCGTGCTCCCGCCAACTCTCTCATGACTCTTATGCCTTTACGCGTGTCATTTGTCTAGCCGTCAGTTGCAGCTAGCACACCCGTATCACTCGATAACTCCAGCAACTTGCGTGTACGTGTTGGACTGCCGGTGTTTTGAGCTGAGCAACTAACGGCCAAAAAAATAAAAATATCTACCCGCAAAAAAAAAAAAAAAAAAAAAAAAAAAAACTGACGACGCTCAACAAGGGAACCTGAGCAGGCGTAGGGCCCAGGCTCGCCAGGCCTTGGGTCCGCCGCCCATGCCTACAATGCGAAGTAAATATGTTCAATTCGCATTGGCATTTGGCAGGCGAAGAGTAGATGACCAATTGTGTTCTTTTTTTTTTTCTTTTGCGAGGAGACCAATTGTGTTCAGGTATTCTGAATGATCAACTAAATCATGCATCCCGAATTCCCAATCTTGTGAGCTGGAAAAAAGAAACCATGCTTCACTGATGATAGTGCTTAAATACCCTAGCACTGTTCCCATCATCCATGGACAGGAACTTGCAAGTCCCATCATTTGTGCATATACCATTTGTCTTGTAGTATATTGGAGATAAACAAACTACCATAGTGACTATACGACGTGGCGAATGCTAGGTGACCAATGCTTCACTAACGCGATAGTGCTTAAATACCATTCCCTCTACCTTCATTTGTGCATAGTCAGTTTAAGCATGTTCTTGGAGACAAGGCCGGATGACACTGCCACGCGCCCAGCTGCAGACAGCAAGAACACAGGCTTGATCAAATCATAATCAGCGTTAACGACAACTATGCATGTACCAGTTAACCTTGTATGGAGTACAAATTCCGATACTGAGATCTAAAGATGGTTTGGCGACGGACTTTGGTTTGTGTTCTCGTTCTAAGATGAAGGGGCGAAGACGTCGTCCATCGGTAGAGCTAGTGAGATACCTACTTTGCATATGGGCTGGATGTTGATTGTTAGAAGGGGACTGGGGACAGTACTTCTAGCTTGGAGTTTAATTTGAGAGCGTCATATTAATGGATTAAGTGACACTGGAGTAATTATACTTCTTTTGGGGTTATTTTCGCAATTGTGTTTAGCTCATATTGAGGCACCCTCAGATCAGAAACAAAGTCTGGAATTGTACCAAGTGTGTGTCCTTGTCCCTACCGTCAACAACTCAACATACAGCTGTAACGTGCTAATGTAAAGTTGCAGCTCATGGTGCTGTCACGCCGTGGTGACCGTCGCATAGGTCCTGGCCGCGTGCACGGCGGCACGCAGATGAGGCTGTCAGGGACTCAGGGCCGGGGACGGCCCCCATGGTCGCTCCGGCGAGCCGCGGCCTGGACAGGTGGAACATGTGGGCTTCTTCGTCAGGCCAGCTCTTCGGAGCAGGATGCGACACCAGCAGAAGATCTCGATGGCAGGCAGCAGGCGACCGGCAAAAATATTCAATCCGAACTGGCCATCGCATTCATCTTAGTTGGCTCGGCCAACCTCAGGAGTTGCAACTTCAGATAGGGTTCAGACATTATATTGGAACATTTTAACGTTTCTACCATAGGCGGAGCATAACAATCCAGTCGTTTGCCGCCGACAAATCCTAATTGAACACTATTTTTCTACAGCAGAACATACACCAGAACAGGGCTCCCCCCTGCTCTGTTTCATGGTTCTCCCCTTTCTCGTCCGTCCACGGTCATCATTCTCCTCTGTGGAGTTTTCAATGAAGTTGCAACCTTTCTTCAAATGCAGCAAAAATGTGCATGCTGGTGGCAGTAGTGAACAATTTTATCTCTCGAACATGTTTGGAAGACACATGTTGGCAGTTTGGAGGATTGATACTAGGCAGCAGGCAAACCAATCCAGATGAAATTTTGAATGTTTTTTCTAACGTAAACCGGCATCGAAATATTAAAGTAGACAATCTCTC
Source organism: Urochloa ruziziensis (assembly GCA_015476505.1). Classification (NCBI taxonomy): domain Eukaryota; kingdom Viridiplantae; phylum Streptophyta; class Magnoliopsida; order Poales; family Poaceae; genus Urochloa; species Urochloa ruziziensis. Next base: position 43,285,769 of record CM027120.1, on the reverse strand, counting down.
AGAGCAAAGGATCTCCATCCTTTGGCATTTTAACTTTGTTACAAACACTGATGGCAATGAAGATGCAACATGAACTGCGTGAACATATCATCATTTTCGAATAACTGACTAAATCGTGCATCCAAATTTTAAGGTTATCCATGTGTCCTGCATATCTATCAGCAATGTGAAGTAAATGATTTAAATCTGATAGCCCGTAACTGGTTGGCGACAGACGATCAGCTGTTCCGAATAACTGATTATTCATGCATCCCATTCTTGTGATCAGAGAAGCCAAATGTGTGATGTTTGATGGAGTGCATAAATAGACATGCACCTCCTTTTTAAGTTGCATGGCCAATTGATGCCTAAAATCACATGAGATATTGGAGATGAACAAACTACGATAATCCCGGTCTCTGTTGCTCCTCTGCTTTCTAGATGACGACTCAGATGATGAATGTGGTGATTCAGTAGATGAAGAAACTCAAACTCCTAATAAGGTGCGCACTAGGTCCTATTTGTTGTTGTTCTTATTTTAGCATGTTTGTGACTTTGCTTGCTTCTTCACCTACTCCTTTTTTGTTTCCAACTACCAACAAATGTGACCACTTTAGCTGAATTTCTTTAATCTCAGGTAGCAAAAAAGAGGATATTGTGGAAGATGGGATCGTCATGTGCAAAAGGAGGCTACGAAAAATCAACGCTTCCTGAACGTGACAACTGATGAAAGCATATGTCCCCAAATGTGAAAGATAAAGACAACATCCTTATCAAAGCTGGGCGTATGATAATTGTGAACTCTCCACTTTAGCTGCTGTTGTACTCAAGTGGCCAAATGGTGTGTGACCGTTCTTTGAGAGTTTAGTACTTAGCAGACAGATCGATAACTCACAAGATGAGCTGGATGAACACATCAATCTGATGACAGGGTTATTTTTATGGAAGATTGAACCTAGGTTTGCATCTTTTAGATTCTTGTTTACAAAACTTTATATGAGATCGTGTAGTCTTGTCTACTACGTGTAACAACTAATGGACTGATTCTCCCTCGCTGAAGGGTTGAAGCCGGATTTTTGTATCCATTATTAAAACCTTGGTTTTCTGCTTCAGAAATCCAAAGGAAAATTTAAACCTTTTTTTCTTTGAAAATATATACAAGCATCAAAATATTATCGGGAGATACTCTCTCAGAGCAGAGGATCTCCATCCTTTGGCCAAGGACTTCACAAATGCAGCACCATTTGTTGCAATACCATAGTAGCTTATGCAAGTAGGCCCGTGAGCAGCCAAAATGAATCCTACTACCATATGTTTAGCTCATATTGAGATGGAGACACTCTGAGGTCAGAAGCAGACAGAGTTTGGAATTGATGAGCCGGTCAGGGGGTCCCTTGGCCCCATGGTCGCTCCGGTGAGCTACGGCCGGCATGGACGGCTGGAACATGGCTGCGTGCGCTGCGGCGTGCAGGGGCTCAGGGGCCATGGACGCTGCAAGAGGGCATTCTCCGAATCAACACATAAAAGAAGAGTAGTTTTACGACCATAAGCGCCGGGCGTGTGTCTTTGCGTCATTCTTGCCATTGAACCGTAATGGCCGGTGAGCCACGTGGTTACCGAGCACCTGGAACACGTGGGGCTTCGTCTTCGTCGGGCTAGGATGCGGCACCGGCGGCAACAGAGCTCCATGGCAAGCAGCAGGCGAGACGGCGCGGCGAACGTGTCCAGCAGTGCAAGCTATTTCCAATGACTAAACAAGGCAGTGCAAGCTATTTCCAATGACTAAACTTGGATTTACCCAAATTTTTTTTGAAATAAACAAGGCAGTGCAAGCTATTTCCAATGACTAACTAAACCATGCTACTCAAGTTTCCGAGGTCTGTGGGTTTCCATATGTTTTTTTTTGAGAATATGGGTTTCCATATGTTGTGCATATCTATTAACAATGTGAACTAAACGCCTCAAAATCTGCATCACAAAAGGAGTCACTGACAGTTGAACAGCTATTTCGGATGACTGAGAGTCATGCATCCCATGCACAGTTGTGAGGTGATGAAACAAAATGTGCGCTTTTATATGATGAGAGTGCTTAAAAACCGTTGCGGCAGCACCTCTTATCATAGATTGAATTGCCGATTAGATAGGTGCAGCTTGGCAATTTCCTGGGATATTGGAGATGAACAAACTACAACGATCACATCTGGAATAATTGTGAATCACTTTAGGTGATAACTCTGAGGATGAATGTGAAGATGCTCTGACGGTTTGGAAGATGCTGAAATGCTAATGCTAACTCCATATAAGGTGTGCACTTGGTAAAGTTGATATTGTCTCTTAAGATTCTACAGCATTTAATACCCGTTTTATATATTTTTTTTTCTAGATTGAGTTGGCAAAGACCCTGTGCCTCAAACAACGTTGAAGACACCTGCTGAATCAACATATTCATCATCTGAGGCATCTCATCATCCAGAAAAAGAAGGAACAAGTTATGTAACGAGTATTCTTTGTTTCTTGGAGAGAGTTTAGTACTTAGTAGACAGACAACTCAAAACAAAAGGGTATGCTGGATGAAATTAAACCTCAACCTGATGATATAGGAAGGCTGGATGAAAACATCATTCTGATGGGGTCGATTCGAAGATACAAACTGGGCAGCAGACTAACCAATCCAGATGAAATTTTGAATGTTTTTCTTCTAATGTAAATAGGCATCAAAATATTAAAGTAGACACTCTCTCAGACCAAAGAATCTCCATCCTTTGGCAAAAAACTGCAGAAATGCAACACATCTGTTGCAACATTAAAAGTGTAGCTAGCTTATACAAGTGGACCATTCGGTAGGCAAAATGAACACTGTACGGCAATGTTGAGCTCATTGATACCCCCCTCATCAAATCAGATCAGATTCAGATAAGATCAGATGCGAGCTCATTGGCATCTGAAGTTCTTTTACGACTAGCCATTTATCTGTCATGGCCGGTGAGCCACGACGTTAACTGGGAACACGTGGGCTTCGTCTTCGACAGGCTCTCCAGAGCACGACGCGGCACCGGCGGCAGCAGAGCTTCACGGCAAGAGCAGCAGGCGACGGTGCAGCAGCCGGAAGGTCGCGTCACGGACACGGCGATGCACGCGGGCAGGAGCAGACGAGCGCTTGCCGGCCACGACCGCTGCAGGTGGGGGCAGTTAAGAATTGAGGTCTCCGGGTGGAAGGACATGGCCGGAGAAACCCAGCGTCGCGGTGGCGCTCCGGCGAAGCATGGCATGCATTGGGTGCGGCGCGCTCGCGGAGACCAGGGGTGGACGGTATATCAAATACCGTCCGCCCCCTAGGCCCCGTTTTTAGCCGTTGGATGGGAGATGCGCGGGTCGGATCAGCCGCTGATTGCGGCAAGGGAGGCGGTCATCGTCCTCGGCTCCTCGCTCGTTGAGTCAGGCGTGGGAGCAATCACCTGCTACCGGTGTCGACGCCGTCTGTCCTACGTGGACATGATTTTCACCGAGAAGAGCCCAACAAAAAAGAGCTTCCAAATATCTACAGCTTTCTATATTAATCCGTTGTACTCCAAAGCTGTTTTATTTGCAATGGGTTTCCAATAAAGAATTAGTTCTTACAAAAAAAAACATAGAGAAAATTCATCGTTCTGCTAGCTTGTTCCATGCTCAACTCTTACGAAAAGAATCTCCATCCTTCATGTCTTCTGCATGGCAACCAATGTGAATAAAGCATGCCAACCGGTCAGCTGTTTCAAATGACTTTGAGGTGAGATAAAGGCCAATCTTGTGACCTTGTGAGGTTAGAGAAACCAATTCCATACATCTGTTCTTGTACTTCACTATATATATATATATAGTTGTTAAATAGCATTCCTTGCTCTTTCCCCACAGCACAAGCAAAAGCCAAAAGGTATGTCTGAAAGGTGCAGCTTGATAGCATTCTGCATTCCTTGTGATATTGGAGATTAACAAACCACAAGAATGGCAATCGGAGTTCCTGCTCGTGTAGTGATATCAATGGACACATTTCACATCACAGAAGAATGGGAATGTAATTTCAGCTTAATAGAAGTCACGTAAACTAGTCGTGTTTCTTTCCTTAGTAGTTCTTTGTACGTCTTTTCTGTTTTACCTCTTCTGTTTGGGCAACTGGGACTTCCTCTGCCTTCTTTTGATTAGGGTGGAGGGTCGAAGGTTGGCCTTCATATGAGCCTAGTCGACAGTTGTATAAGTTGTATCAATGGTTTATTTTACTTTTTGTTTTTTCTAATAAAAATTCAGCAAATCTCTTGCCCGTAAAAAAAAAGCTTCTGCTTTCCCTTGTCCAATCTCCATTGCATAGGATTGTGTGTTCGAGTGGTGATTAAGAATCGCAACAACAATAGCTTACTTGCACACTGCATTTTGCTCGACGCCACTTAAAGAACGACGTCTGCGATACTCCCTTCGATTTGTAAGCACTCCTCTTCCCGTGCTCCCACATGGACACATGGTGTTGTTCCGGAGACGACGACGAGCTGCTCGTTCCTGCATCGTTGCATCCTTTGCCACAGGGGTATTATGCAGTGAAGACATCTTTAAAAAAAAATACTTTGCAGTGAAGACAACATACATCTACAAATATCCGTGCCTTGTCCAGTGTGGTAGCACATTCTTACCACCGTCGTGCCGGTCTCTGTTGTCCAGTTTTTTGGTGCAGAAAACATGTCAGAAAGGGCAGCAGGGCAGACAGGCAGACAGGCGAGGAATAGATGACAACTGGTCAGCCTTTTCGAGTGACTGGATCAACCACGCATTCAAATCTTGTGAGGTTGGAAAATCCAAGGTGATCAATACTTCACTGACGAGAGTGATTAAATACCCTCCTCTCCTCCTTGTTCATCTTGCATAGACTCTCTCTACCTCGTTCATTCTGCATAGAAAGAATACATGGCACAAAGGCTCATCAGACTAATGACTCTTGCATTTGGGATATTGGAGACAAACAAACTATATACAGTGGCTGTTAAGGGAGATTCTCGGATTGCTATCTTGTTGGTGAAGGTATTCTACACGAACGAAGACGACCAAGTTAAGAAAGGAGATTTCAGATGCAAGGTGGCCAATTGAACCAAAGAAAGATACCCATCTAGTTGCTAGTAAAAAGAAAGTGATCTCACTGCCTCGATTTGAACTTCTGGCCGGCCCCTGACATGTTAAAGCATCGCATCAGTTTAATCATTTTGTATGATTATTGTAATCTTGCGTAATAGTGCGGCATTAGATAAGTTTGACATACATGTGTATATGTAATCACTAACAATTACAATATGAGCAACCATTGCCATGGTCAAGGATGTGTTTGGTCAAGAGTCACGGTAGGATGGGATAGGATCATCCATCCTTTTAGGGTCGGAATAATCCCATTTCTTTTTTTTTTGATGAAATAATCCCATTTCATGAGCGGAGGAATGGGACCATCCCCGTTTTGTGTTTGACAGAAGAGTTGAGAGTGGTTGGGATGAATAGCCATATATGGTAAGAATACCTCCTTTGGCACAAGCACAAATGAAAATCAACATTTCTGCAATTCTTGATTTAAATTAATCATTTACAGTTATTCTTGGCAATGGATTCCGAATTTAGAATTTTAATTATCACGGCCAGATTTATTCACATGTTCCATGTTTATTTGGTCTGCATGTTCCATGTTTCTTTCACTCAAATAAAAAAGTCCCGACTCATGACATTGTTTCTTAAACTTGAAAGTATACTAGGTAGTGTGCCCGTGCGTTGCTACGGGCAACAAAAGTTTTGTACTAAAAATATATAGATCGCATAATCGCATAATAAGATAATAATCCAATAAAATTAAATACGACATTAAAGTGACATTTACTTTTAAAAAGCAAAGTTTTTGAAATTACACCGTCATGAAGAGCACAACGCCACTCACCCTGGGCGTTCGGTAATACCGAACCGATCGGATTCGGTTCCTCGGTACTCATACAAATTCGGTTCCTGAGGATCTTGGTACCGATCGATTCCTCACAATTCTCGGTACCGAACTTTCTTCGGCATTGGTACTTTCGGTTCGGTTTCGGTATTTATCGAAATTACCAAACAGGGTACAACAACATGTAAATCAAGTTCAATAGCCAACTTTAACAGAAATTAACATGATTTCATATAGAATAATAGTGCCAAATCATACACACATAAAAGGTCACAAATACATAATATTGTTGTCCACCATAGACCCATCAATAATATTACTTAGTACTCACTACTTGGTACTTAGTACTTTACTATTCAAATTTGGTATTTGTTCGGTACTTCGGTAAACCGAAGTATAGAAATAGGAACCGAACATGGAACCAAAATTACTATCCAAGCATTTCATTTATAAGAACTTCTCACTACGTAGGTCCGCCGAATGTTAGACACTTCTCAACAACATTTGAGGCAATTTTCTATTGACTCATCTGAATGATTTCTCTATCTAAGTTTTCAATGATGATAGATCTTTCATGAGGCTTCCCGTGCTCCAAAACATGCTTCACAAGTATATAACAACTTGCAAGCAATTGCTGGTGAGAAATACAGGACCATTTTCTAACAGCATGTTTGATATAAATTGAGTAAAATTGCCATGCAATTGCAGATATGCTCAAATTAATGGCGCATGGAGGTCATAAATAATACAATACCTACCCAATGAACATGAAACATATTCATCCCATGCCTTTTTTATTTCGGACAACCTGATGGACTAATATCATCCTTTTTTTCAGCCAAAAAATACAATCCTTTTTTTTTCCAAACCAACTGGTTTAATCAGCTAGCATAAATGCTAGCCAATATGGTCCTGGACACTGAAGTATTAATGCTTATTTCACAGAGCAGATCCCTCTCGAGTTTCATATTTGGTTCAAAGTAAAAATATTCAGAGAGCATATCCCTTTGGAGTTTCATATTTGGTTCCAAGTAAAAATATTGAAATGTGCATCTTTGACAAAGTTCCCCAAGTAAACATCATTGCAAGAGAACGATATAGGGAAATTTGCATTTGCGGAAAGACAACAAAAAATTCCCACTCCATCTACTTGGTTAAGTGCGAGGATTAAGAACACTAACTATTATTCAATGTTTATGCATCTACTTATTCAAACCTTTTCTTTTCAGACTTGAAGAACTTGTGAATCTTGTAATTTTGACCCTGGTTTTGTAGTCACTTGTACATTTTACCTTAACAAATTCTGAACAAAAACAAATAACAGGACCTCCCCCAAAGTACAGATCACCAGTTGAAATGCTTATGCAAGCCTTCTGAAGAACTATTACATTACAGTGGTTGGATGCCATAGATACTGTAAATATTTATATTTATAAAAGAACCAGAGTACTTAAAAATATATGGAGTATATAGGTATTCAGGATTAGAAATAAAACTGCCGGTTCAAAAAATTGGAAAGCAGTATTGAACCTGGACAACGTAGTTTCCGTATTGATCCTGTGCCAACATGCATACAGATTGCAATATCTCATTCATGACTATTTGTCGTCTTTTAGATCAGCACAATGTTCAAGTGCTCTCTGTATAGAGACAGGAAAAATGTGAGCCTCATCAACATGAGAAGGGACAGAACACTTGCATATAGGCGCAAAACTTAAAGGTGAAAGCATCCATGGTCTGCTGCTTTGGACTGACGTTTATAGAACAGCACATACATAAGAAAGCACCCATGCTCTGCTTCTTTTGACTGACGTTTACAGAACATCACATACATAACAAAGCATCCATAGGTCTCCTAAATCAACAGAATCTCCCTTCAAGCTTACAAAAAAAAGGACAGCAGGCTCCTGAATGTAATAGTGCTCACAGAGGAAGGGTTTTCAGAAACAATATGCATCCTTTTACAAATTAAAAATCTCAACATGGTCTCTAAATTTATGACAAGTACATTTCGACTTCCAAGTGTTTAATTTCCCAAATGAACATTGGCTTATTAACAGCAGCAAGTAGGACTCACTTCTTCCCTTACTTGAGCATATATTTTCCTCTGAACCTCAACTAATGAAAGGGAAAAAAAATACAAACAAACATGAGTACAAAGATTTCATTTACATGATAAATGGCAAGTGTCATACTACAGCCACCAAATGACAAGTTTATATTGCAGCAAGAAGAAGGAAAAAGGATTGAACCAAAAAGAGTGTTTGTCTCATGATTGGGTTGAAGCATATATGTTCTATGTACCGAATCGCCATACAGTTAGGATGTGAGTTATTGAAATACAATTTTCTAACGAAACTTCACTGTGTGGCTCTATATATGTATGAAATACTGGCTGGAGTCAGCTTTCTATTGTCACATACTATTAATTAACCGTAAGCCTATTTTCATTGCCCGGTATATTTACTGAGCATGCTAGTGTATGGGAAGTTCATAAATAATCTGAAATCAAACATGTTTATTGCTTATTCATAGAGGCATGGTAAATGAACTGGCCGAGATCTTTTCAATGCAAGACAATTAGATAAATGAACTTATCTTCATTCTATCTAAAGAGAAACAAAATCAATTTCTTCCATAATTTGTAAGGCCGTAGTTCCTTTGGAAATCCACCTTTGAATTCTAACGAAGGATGCTGCCATTTATCATTGCACATAGTGTTTGCACAGCAAAAGCTCCAAATGTCGCTTTGGCATTTGTCTGCCTCTCTATTAGACGCCATGCGCTACTGATGCCCAACAATGTATATGCAAGTAGAACCAAAGTAGTCCTTCCTTAATAAAACAGTGCTTTGCATATCAACATTAGAGATCATTTTCTCACATCCTGGTAGTTCGACTGTGACAGTGCAGGATATAGTCTGAGGAAGGAAGAACACGCACCTTACAGACCCTCCTCGAAACGATTGATGCAGTTGTGTTCTCCCCATGCCCCCTCGCTTTGCCTTCGCTGAAAATCCCCTCAAAATCTAGAACCAATTTCTTTTTGTAGGGGCTGCTGCCGCATCTAGACGATGGGCCAAATCGAGGAGGGAGGAAGCCGCGGGCGGCGCTGGGCCGCTGGCTCGTCCACGCGCGGTCGCGGCCGTCCATGGAAGTTGCTGCGCCCAGGAGGATGGAGGGGCTCACCGCACCGTGGTCGATGCAGATCGAGAGCCATTTACTCCCGTGGCACCACCATCGTCGTAGCAGTGTGGCACTCAACTGCAGCACATCGTCGTCTTCCTCCTTCTCCTTGACCTCTTTGCTCACCCTCTCATCCTCCATACAATATTTGCATGTTGCATCCACCACTGCCGACCCGCGAATTCAGCTCCACCACTACCGATCTGAGGTCTGAGGATTCAGCATAGGTGACAGGATGTGGATGATTACTGTGCTACGAACTTGGTCCACGGGATCACTGCCCAATGACCATGGGAGGATTTTAGCCTTTGTTCTACGGTGAACCTAGTCCACGCGTAGGGGTATACACATGATCTGATCTGGATCATTGATTTCGGATCTAAGAGCACTGGCAGCTTCTTCTTGTTCCCGCACATGATGACCACGTTGTTTCACAGTGGCGCCATGGATGCATGCACCTGCATGGCCGGAACTTCACCGGAAAATGCCAGATTGATATAGGTGCATGAAAATTGATGTGGACAGGCAAAATGGAACATACAGGACGGCACAGGTGACAGAGACGGTGATGGCGGTGGGGATGGTGATGGCGATAGTGTCTGGGACAGCAAAGGCGACGATGGTTGCGGGTACGACGAACCTCGGTGGTGATGGCTGCGGGTACAGCGAACCTCGGGGGTGATGGCTGCGATGACGGCGATAGATGCAGGACGGCAAACAACGGTGGCAATGTCGATGGCTGCAAGGACGGTGCGTTGGCTGCGGGGGCGGCAAATGATGGTGGCGATGGCCACACTGCGGGGGCTTAGGGTTTTTGCCCGACTTGCTAGCGATGGAAGGCGTGGGTCTGGGGGGAGCGAGGCGGCGTTGATTGGGCGACCCTCAGATCGCAGGGAGGAGAATTTTTTGCGCACAAATTCGACGGATGAAAATCCGTTGGAGCGGAGCAGACGATGAAACGCCTGGAGGGGGGACTTTCGTAGAGAGGATCTAACAGCTCGTAGGGAGGGATTAGATTGTTCCGATGTCTTTGATCGCAGAGGGAGGGGTGCGACGGGGTTGAGGCGATTGTCGCAACCAAGAGGCGTTCCCCAGTTTTGGCTTTTTAGTTGTGGGAGATGTAAGCTGCACCATTGCAGTTCAATGTTTTTGTCCTCCATGCCAGAAACACATGTACAGTTTCTCAAACCATTTTATAATGGAAAAATCCTCTTGCGTTTGCCCAAAAAAATTTAAAATAAAGAGGGAAGTGCAAGGCTTACAAATTACATTAGGGAGGTATTTCAAATGACTGACTAAACCATGCATCTCAAGTTTCCGATGTCCGTGGTTTTCCATACGATGTGGATGTCTATTAACAATGTGAACTAATCGCCGCAAAATCTGCAGTAGAAAAGGACTTGCTGGCAGTTGAACATCTATTTCGGATGATGAGTGTCATGCATCCCATGCACAATGTGTGCATTCCACTTCCGCCGCTGCGCTCTCCAAATCCACAGTAATCCCTACTCGCACCGGAACCCTTCCGTGCTCTACCCGAACAATCATGGCTTTGCTGCAACTTTTTATTACAATTCGTTACCAAAAATATGTGTACGTTTCGCATCCTGACAAAATGTGTTTGGTGTCCATAGTTCAGATGTGTGTTGGTGCACTTGGGTAAAATTGATGTGCCTAGACAGTTCAGTTATACTATACATGGGAAATGTTCTTTTAATTTAATTTCTTATAAGATGCACTTCCCTATGGAAAAAGGATTTACTTCAAAGTATGTTTCCATGTTCCCTATAGGAAAGCACTAACAAGCAAATGAGGAAACAGAAAGGGAGTGGCAAACCAAAGGTCCAGCATAGTCCAGGAAAAAAATCCATATGGCAAAAACAAGCGTAAGTTCTTTCAAACCATTTTCTGTGAACTGCTTGTGTTCTCATGGACAATTCTGTGCATTAACAAACTAGAGTCCAGACTGATGGAATGAATATTGAAAGTATGGGAAACTGAAATTGTGGCCTTATTGCCTCAACCTTGAACAAATAATGATCGAAAGTATGTTACATTGTTACCTGAATAACATATATGTAGTAGTGCTACTGCATGAAAGTATGTTGGTCTTATCTTGGTCTGAAATTTTAGAAAAATGCCATGGTACTTATGTGATAGGAGTGATCGTGTGGTATTTATGTGACAGCAATAGAGATGCCATGGTACTTATTTGATAGATACAAGTAGGGAATGGTTGTAGTCATTTTAAACCAATGCTTGTGCCTGTGCTTTCATCTGCTTGTAGCAAAGAGGTTTCACTGACGAGAGTGTTAATGCATTTTTTCTTGTACTTCCTCCGTTCCAAATTATAGATCGTTCTGACTTTTCTAGGTTCATAGATTTTGCTATGAATCTAGACATAACGCTTATCTAGGTGCATAACAAAAATTATGAACCTAATAAAACCAAAACGACCTATAATTTGGAACCGAGGTAGTAATAGACTAGAAATGATACATAGAATTCATTGGTTTATAAATTCAATGTTTATTTCCTGTTGATCCAGATTTCCCATTTTGTATTATCAATGTTTATTTGAGGTAGCAGTGAGTTCCAGTACTTTGTATAGGCTAAAAATTGGGTTTCTTTTGTGTAGGCCAAAGGAGCAAGAGTTGTAATGTCTTCCTAGCTTCATATGTGGTTTGAGCTCTATGGTAGATTGTTAATTCACTAAATTTAGGATCTCTTCTATTTATTGATTTCTAAGGAAATTTAGGATGATATGATGATCTGGCATTTGTTACATTGAATATGAGTAGCTTCCAAGAAGAACAATTTGAGTAGCTTTATAACACTATAGTAGTATTTCAGTCTGAATACAAATGCATCAGCTATAATTGTGTAGAGTAATAATAAACATTCAGCTTCTTGCAACTCTGACAACAAGCTGTTCCTCTTCCCAGAAATAGGTGTTTCCCTGTGTGCAGATTAGGAGTTCTCAGAAGCTCAAGTGGCTCCTAAAGGTGTGTGCATTTGCTTATCAAGATATTGTTGTGCCAACCTTTAAATTGCTAGATGTTTTGACAACCTTTAAATTGCTAGATATCAGATTGTGAAGGAAATGGTGATGGAATTGGACCGGACCCTCAAGTACTCAGATTTGTGCATGATTCATTGTCTGTTGTCTTCAGTAACCAGGGATGTAAGTGTTCTCTGAGAATACTATTGCATCGCTGCAGGTTTCTCCTTCAGTTGAATGCTTTCCCAGTTCCAAGAGGCATGTCTACCAATAACTCATCAAGGATAAGGTGAGGCAATTCTCCTTTCTTGCTGGAGATTGATATTCTGTCCAAATGGCATATTTCTTAATGAAATCTGAGATTGCATCTTTTATTTCTTGAGCAATTTGTGGGAACTCCATGCACAAATATTATGGCCAATAGAAAGATAAATTCAACTTTCCAAGAGATTACTGATGTACTGCCAGCACTCACAAATATTTCCTTCAGTCTGAATCACTTGTATTGGTTTTATGTGCTTGAAGCACATAGATCAGGGAGGGAGTTGGTACATTGCTTTTGTCTTTTCACATAATCTAGATTGCATGTTGTAGCATAATTCACCAGTCTGAAATGAATGAATGTCTGTTATTAGCAACTGCTATTAACTATGTAGGCAGCTTACTAATTAAACATGCTCATAACTAAGATGTTGCTCTTATTCTCTTTGAACAAGATTCCTGTACTATTGTTTAACTAGCTGATGACTGCTTTCAGTTTTAGTAAACAGACCAACATGTTATTATTGTTATGGTGTTGATAGCATTTCCTCTTCATAATAGTTCTCTGTATGCAGATGTGCACTATTTATAACATTGAAGAATTATCATGCATTGAAGAATTCTGAAGAGCAGTTCCTCTTCAGAATAGGATAACTTGTTCTTATTTATTAAGTTTATGCACTTGATGCATGGAGCCACTCCATAGTTTCCGTGTTGTATATATATCATGGGAAATTTCTGACCAACCCATTGAACCATCTGACACTCTGACACTCATTCTTGCAGGGAAATGTCATCGGGGGATCAAGTTTTGCAGCCTCTAATATTTTGAAGGAACTCAATTTCAAGGTGAGTTGTAGGTTGCAGAGCTATCTTCTGTTGCCAAACTGCTGAGTTATTTTCTTTCGAGTTGTGCTTAGAGATATACGCCTCTTGCTATTTCCTTTCATGGGTATACTTTCTGCGATAAATTTGTAGTTCCATTTTGTAGTGAAATATGGACAACTAGAATAGTGAGATCTTTTCAAATAGGCAGCTTTATAATTTGTATATTTCAAGACCATGTCTACAAACACTATACATGTGTAGCTATATGAGATCTTTTCAAATAAAACATAATGTTCCTTGTTATCTACATTGCTGCCTTTTCTTCTCTTTGTAGTAACAGTGTACTTCAAAATTTTAAGTTGTTTAATTTGGCTGTAACTTTGTAGACATGGATCAAACAAGGTATGGCAATTGGAAGGAAGTCCAAGCTATGGCAAAGTATTTGTTAGGAGGATTGTACTGGGAACATAGTTTGATAATTCACCTTGCGAGAACATGGCTTATGTCATTTGTATAAATATATAATGGATAAAATACGTGCATTTGTGATGCTTATGAGGGTATATTGTCCTTATTGTTTTTTTAATTGATCATAGGAGACGCAGATTAACAACCTGCGTCTCCTATGATAGTCCTAGGAGACGCGTTTTTGTCAATCCACGTCTCAAGGGTGGTTATAGGAGACACGGATTGGCAAAAACGCGCCTCCTATGTCCTCTACTTATAGGAGACGCGGTTTTTTCACGTCTCCTAGCACTTGTAAAAGGAGACGTAAATTTGGAGACCCGAAAAAACCGCGTCTCCTATAACTCTTAACCCGCGTCTCCTTAGAAGACGTCTTACATAGTGTGTATAAATTGCGTTACACACAACCATTGACTTCCTGATTCTAAAAACACTCTACCAAACTCTACTACCTAGGGATATCCCTAGGTGGGATTGCCGGTAGAACACCAACACCGTGCGCTTGCGGTGGATCTTGGTGCGCGCTCGGCGCGCCAACAGCCTGTTGGCAGTGCGTGACGCGCACCTGCTGACGATCGTGAGCCTGGCGGTGGTTCAACTTACTGTGGTTTGGAAGGCTAAACCTACTATAGTCATGGTGAACGTAGAACGCCGTGACGGCGCGGCCGAACAGCTGCTGTTCATGGCGCCACCAGTGACGAATAAGTTGAAGTTGTCGGGGAGGGCGACGAAGAAGAAGCTCTCGCTTTCCTGGATGCCCTCGGTGGTGGTGCACGGCTAGCCCTCCGACATAGCTACTACCTATGCAGAACATCATTTATGACATGGGTTCATAGTCTGTAATAATCTTGCGCTTCTATGTCACATCTAGTTTATGACATTTTATATGTACAAATAATATTATTATTTCAATATTATAGTGTTAGCATATACAAAGTTCTATGGGGGTACGTACTTCCATGTACAATGTAGATTTTGGATTATGAGAGATTACATGTCTCAAAATAAATATCTTGACGAGTTTGGTCATAACTGGAGTCCATTTATAGGGGCTACCAATAACACTTTGCCTATTTACAGAAGTAGAATTCTCGTTCTTTACGCCATGTCTTGGGGTGCAAACATGTAAAATGGAACGTGTGGACTCCATAGACCATACTTGTTGCCTTGGAACAGTCTTGTTTAATTTGCATGCAAAATGGTGGTCCTTGCGGCCGGTTGTTGCACCTGGTGCTGCTGCTGCACCAATTGCTGGAACCGACGACAGCGACAGAACAACGGTTGCTCTGCTTCGTTTGCACTCTGCTGTTCAAACTCCCTCTGATTTGCGTTCCTGCAGGACCTGGGAAATCAATAAGGGGATATATGTTACTAAGGCCAGAGACCGAGTACACCAATAAATAAATACTACATTTCATTGTACCTTTTGGCCATGGGCAGCTGAGATCATTTTTTGGCCTCCAGTAGCCTGACCTCTCCACTCCACCTCAAGTGTGGGACAGTTGGGATGGACGTGAGCGGCACGCTGCAGCGCCGCCTCCATATACTTCACCTTCGCAGCATAGGCACCATCGCAGTCGATTTCTACTGTGACATTTTTAACCGAGGCGAAGAACTCGAAGCCGAAGCTGCTGCACCAATTGCTGGAACCGACGACAGCGACAGAACAACGGTTGCTCTGCTTCGTTTGCACTCTACTGTTCAAACTCCATCTGATTTGCGTTCCTGCAGGACCTGAGAAATTAATAAGGGGATATATGTTACTAAGGCCAGAGACCGAGTACACCAATAAATAAATACTACATTTCATTGTACCTTTTGGCCATGGGCAGCTGAGATCATTTTTTGGCCTCAAGTAGCCTGACCTCTCCACTCCACCTCAAGTGTGGGACAGTTGGGATGGACGTGAGCGGCACGCCGCAGCGCCGCCTCCACATGCTTCACCTTCGCAGCATAGGCACCATCGCAGTCGATTTCTACTGTGACATTTTTAACCGAGGCGAAGAACTCCAAGCCGAAGCTGGGGTTGCCAGCCTTGAAATCCTGCGCGCGCATCCATAACCAAAGCTCCTGGATGCTTGGTAACAGGGTCGGCGCGACGTCCTTGTTCCTTCCGGGGCCCAATAGCATGGAACCGTGCAGCCGCATCGTACTAATGGTAATGTCGTCAAGGTGATCCAAGCTCGACAGCAATCGGATCCCACCATACCAGAACAGCTTGCAGCACCTCAGCTTCCGGAATAAGCCGGCATCCTCAGTAGCGCCAGTGCGCACCAGTTCTACCGTGGATTGCACGCGCAGCTCGAGGTAATGGAGCTCAGGCAGCCGGCCGAGGATTCTCAGGTCCCAATACACATCGAGATAATCCACACGCACGGACAGGTGGGAGAGGCTGGGAAGACGTGAGGCGTTGAGGAAGAATGATGGGAACTGAGAGAAGATTATCTTGGGCAGAAACAGTTCACGGAGGTGCCGTGGGAGAAGCAAGCTACTGCCTTCTGCTTCCTCCCACGTCTCCGTATTCGCCTTCATTGGTTCCCACACAGACAGTGACAGGTGCTTCAACTTGTGGAGATTGAGCAGGGAGTGCACCATATCTTGCTGTTGTTCCTTCATTGACGGGCCCATACGAATGCGTAGCACCCTGAGTTCCGTGAGGTTGCCCAGCTCCTTTATAAATGGCCTCCATGGTCCTTGCTCATCACGCCTGCCCATAAGAACATTGTATATCTCTAGCTCCTCTAGGGACGTCAGCTTTCCAATCCCGTCTGGAATTCTAATAACCGGTTTTCTAACTCGCAGGCACCGCAATTTTGTTAGCAGGCCCACGCTTGCCGCCACTTGCTCGCTCCCACCTTCAGCAGCCACATCCAGTGTGTGCAAAAACTTTAGAGTTGCTAACTCTTTTTCTGGGAGGTCGACATATCTACCACTTAGCTCGAGGCACCTCAAGTGAAGTAAATTCTTTATTGGCTTCAGATGTCGGCAGTTCGATCCGTTGGCCGGAGGTATGTATGGCTAGCACACGTATAAACTTGAAGCTCGAAAGTAAAACACCCCAGTTGCCAATATCACACCCATGTGAAATGAATGCCCTTGCTTGTTTCATGTCATCCGTAGCCTCCAAGGTTCTATCACTTTGGAGGGCTAACCTGCGGACTTTGCCAGCTTGTCCTGTGCCTTTGTTGCCATTTAACAAGCTAGTGACGAAGTTCTCCTTAGATGAAATGGAACGGATGAGGTCGAGTACCATATCATGGACTTGACAACCACATGCCATGTCTTCATCCCCCAAGGAATCCTCTGCCGGCTGGATCATGCATCTGTTTACTAGCTTGTTAAAGTATCCCTCCCCAACCTCAAATGAAGATATCCCTTCTTCCTCATGAACAAAACCTTCGGCTATCCACATCCAAATCAGACGAGTTTTTTCAATGAAATGGTCTTCTGGGAACACACTTAAATACAATAAGCAGGCTCTTAGATTCAGAGGCAGCTCGTAGTAGCTAAAAGATAGTATCTTTGTAGTGTTCTCTACTTGCGTGTTTCCTTCATTATGAACAGAACCAATAGAGCGATGCACATCTGACCAATCTTCCCTAGGTTTATCCAACAACACGCTAGCCATTGTGATGATAGCTAGTGGTATGCCACCACACTTATTTAAAATTTATCGGATACCTCATCATCCTGTTGATCATTAGCAGATTTGCTTTCACCACCAGATATCCTCCCAAAGAATAACTTTCTAGAATTAGCATTTGAAAGTTGTTGTAGCTCGTAGACATCATCGGCTTTTCTGGCAACTTCATAATTTCGAGTAGTTACAATTATTCTACAACCGTTGTTCCCATTAAGAGCCAATTTGATGTTGTTCAAAGAGTCTATCTCCCATACGTCGTCAATGACAATTATATACCTACCATCATGATAGAGAAGAAAGGTTGAGTTAACAAAACTATCCAAAGCATCTACGAAAGCAAGAAATACAAAGAATAAAAAAAGTTACTTGTTTCTTCTTACTTATCATATGTTACCAAGCGGGTTGTCACATGACGTATATGTAGGTACACAACTAGAGAAATCCTTAGTCGTGCATGCCGGCTCCTAACTCTCGTTAGCCCTCATCATCTCAATTAACAAAACAGAGGCAACATGGATAGTTTGGGATATTCCTGTCAACTACACGCACACACTGGTAGGAATGAAAATATCCGTATTGGCTCGTAAGAGCAAGTAAAACAACGGGCTTATAGCCAAACTAGTCACAAATTTGCTGGTATGGAGGAGTGAAGGAAGAGGAGTTTGGCTCTCATGCAAACCACCTGAGCACAAGAGGCACGCCCAGGTGGTAGGTGGATGAGAGAGAGAGTATGAAAGGAAATATGAGGTAGGTAAAAGATAGTCTTTACCTAATAGCAAACCAAGGAACACTTCTGCCTTCTTCATGGTACACCGTTGACCAAGTCAACAGTTTGACCGGGTCAACGGACCCTCCCCCGCCATCCTCGTCCGCCTAAACTCCCTTGCCCCCACCCCTGACATCAACCCAGAATCCTAATTGCACACAGCGGGCTAGCATCCGCTCAACGAACGAATCAATCCATAATCCTAATCGCACAGCGGGCCAGAATCCGCTCAACCAAGGAATCAATCCATAATCCTAATCGCACTAATTCCATAACAAAGAGCACAATACTTATGATAAAAAATAAGAATATTTAGATTAGATTCGTCATAAAATATATTTATATAATATGCTATTTATTCATCACGAAATATATTTTATATTATGACTATTTGGCGTCATAAATATTGATATATTTCATAAACTTAATTAATTAAATTTAAGAAAGTTTACATAGGACAAAACTAAAATAACTTGTTTTTATGCGAAGGAAGCAGCTCTAAATGAATGGTACCTTTGTTGATTGTGTGCTCGTAAGTTATGCAATAATGGTATTTACACAAATATATAATTATTTGACTAATTTATATAGAATTAGAGTCAAGACTATTTTTAAATCTTAAATGCATACGGCCCTCACTTGTTGCAACGTGTTAAGTGAAAATGAGAATGAGAACTGATGATTGATTATTGTGTTGTGTGTTACATATATATACAAGTCCAAGGGGTGCCCCCAAAGGGTGCCTTTCTATGAAAGGGTGTCTCTCTAGAAGAGGTGTCTATACAAACGGGTGTATATTCCTAAAAGGTGTCTATTGATCACTACTAATCCTAATTAATCCTAACACTCCCCCTTGATCAATTGACTTCTTGTGGGCACCATTGTTTGTTCATCAGTTATTGCTTGAAGCTTTGGAAAAACCCTGTGGGAATAAAAACCAAAGTAGATAGATATACCAGGCAAAACTACTCAAAACCCAGTGGGAAAAACTTGAGGAGAAACCTAATTGTATGTATATATGCCATCAAAAACTCCTTTAAAACCCGGTGGGAAAATGAGGAGAAAATAATATGGCGTATGTGATTATTGTCTCATTGTAAACTTATATGAGAAAAACCTTGAGAGGAAAAACTTAAAATAAAGTTTTGAGATCAACACTATGATCTGTGGATCATATTTGAATAATCTCCTCTAAAACCCAATGGAAAAAATATGAGGAGAAATGATATGTCTTTGATATCTTCTTAAAAACTCTTGTAGAGAAAATAGAAGATATGACATGTAATATGTCTTGATATCACCTCTAAAAACCCCGGTGGAGAAAAATAGGTAATATGACATATAGTCTTGTATTGATATTGCCTCATTAAAACTTTATGAGAAACCATATGAGGAAAAACTCATATAGGAAAAAGAGTGCAATATGATGTTTGAATAGGTTTAAAATTTTGGGAGAGTCTCCCCCTGAACCTTGCAAAGTTGCCATTTACTATTATCGGTAGATAAGGACTTTCTGTGAGGTTCTCACATATTTGATTTGCAAGATGTTTATTTCTCAATGTGTAACAAATGAGAACAAACATGTTGAGCAATACTCTAGTTGATATTGCTCTATTAAACCTATTATATCAATACAATACCAAGCGTATCTTGAGAGATAGTTGTTCATGATTCAATAGAATCAACTTAATCATTCTATATAGTGACACACATAAGTGGTGTTTTAGAATGATAGATGGATGTAGTTGTTAGAATCTATTGACTCCCATTAGAACTATACCATCATGATATCAGTTTGTGTTCTAACAATATGGGGATTATTTAGCTAGTAACTTAGAATCACTATGGTTATATCTTGATTGAATAAATCAAGATGTTTGGTGCCATAATATATCTATTGATATCCAGTTTGACTCCTGCCAAATGGCTTGAAGGAGTTGCACATTTTAAGCTATAGTAAGTTATCTGCAAATACAATATTTGGCCTTCTGCAATTTGCAAGATATGAGCGCTTTATGGCACTGTAGTTGTTATCCCAGGGTCTAGATGGTAATTTATCCATCTTTAGGGATTAAATGACCATAAGTGATGATAGATATGATTATCCAATATTATTTTGATATTGATGAACAATATCTAAAAACTGATATATGTGCTTAAGTTGTAAACTTAAGCATATTTTGGTTTTAACCAAATATTCATCTCAAATTCCGTCTTAAAATGATTGCTTGTTTGTATTGTGTGTCGAGATGATGAAAAAAATCCAATTTGGATTATTTTGAACACATATGCAATCATAGTAATTGGAGTAATTCTTCTGTGGAAGATACTCCCTTAGTCAATTGTACCACAATCAACTTGACTTCTTCAAGTCATACAATGACCTGAGTTGAACATAATGTATGTTGCAATTTCAATTCAGAACATAGTCTACTGATGACTTTATATGTCTGAACTAATCCAATTTATTTAGTCTGCCAATAGTTGAATGTTGAAACATAATTTTTCACATATACCATGAAAGGTATGTTGCTCGGTTTCTTCATGAAACCATATGCTACAAGCTCTTGTTGTTTCACCACCTTGCTTTCATAAAGAATGCAATATGAGAAGAAGATATTACTGTGGTAAATACTTCTCACTATTGAACAAGAGCAATTCTCTTTAATTGCCACCTTTAATTTGACCCAATTTGAGTGTGGAGACACTCTGCCTAGGACTTTTGGTTTGGATCCAGTTCAAGGTGTATGGCAATCTTGAGAAGGAGTATATGTCGACAATTTGTAGTCTTTGTATGATTGATTCAATGGAATCAATATAGCATGTGAAAATAATAACCTTTTAAAACTCCATGTCATTTCCCACAACAATGGAATTAGGTTGTTCCAATGACCTAGTGTCTAAACTTATGTGCACTTATACTGGGCTTTAGAATGCTAACATTCATAGGCTTTTGGATTTGAATATCCATGAAGGGTCAAACAACATGTATGATGTTGATTTTGCATTTACTATGCTGGAGGATGTCTCCCCCTGTTCCGCGGATGCTTGTAATAAGCTATATCCCAAATGACCATACTTCTCCCCCTCTTATTTTGACTTCGGAGTTGAGTGATTTTATTTGGTACCTTCACTCTTTCTGGTACATTTATCTATAGAATTGGATATGATGATACTTTGATTAGCAAATGCATCTGGCAGGCTATTTGTAATGTATTACAAATAAAATATTCTGAACTAAGGTTCAGATATTCTTTGGTACGTGGGTGTGAGGACTCAATGTGATAAACATTCTGATTCTTGGCATTCTATTTTGTGGTATTAATCTCCCCCTAATGCCTGGAATCGTCCTCAAAATCCGATCAACATACGAGCATGTATACAAATCCCCATAGAAGACCTTAGGTATTATCTGAATGACGAATAATAATACCCGCTGTTGGCCCCTAATGCTCATAGATGTATGTTGAGGTGACGATATTGGTATATGCAAAAACATAACCAACATACAACGGGAAATATATGATTGAGGTCAAATTTCCACGTACATACTGCAACGGAGGGAGCCGTATGATTGCAGTTGAATGAATTTGGATTAATTATGCGGTGTGTAAATCCGCATAGTACCAACTAGATATTGGTAAATTTCAATTCTTTGCTGGTCATGCAAATGAATTATCTCAATAAGAGATCTTTAGTTAACCCATAATGGATGATACTTAGTGCTATAGTTCCCAAAACCAAATAACTTCAAATGAATGGATTTGATCTTGTATCCAGGATAAGTTGCTTCAAATTAAAAATCTGATCAATAAATTTGTAAATTGTGATACCTTATGAGTAAGGAACTATTTATCAAATGCATCAATTAGCATTTTTTAAAGCACTTAAATGGTCTATTTGGTTGGCCAAATAGAACCATATGCTTGTCTTGAATGTGTTCAAGAACTTGAGTGGCTCACATATGAAATTTTAAGGTAAGAGGGCCTTAAAATCAATTCTCTTGTGGCACATGCGGTGCACATAAAAACTGAGAATTCATAGAATGTAAGCTATGACCAATAGAATTGTTAATAATTTTTCTCATCATCTCAATTCCTCGGTGTCCAAGTCGATCATGCCAATTTTGGAATGCGTCGATATTTTGGAAAATTATCTTATAAGTAGAATACTCTTATAGGATTTATGTGAGTAAAGTACAATCCAGATTGGAGTGAAGAAAATTTTTCACAAATTTTCTTGCCAAATCCCATAAGTTTAGTTAGAAGAAGGAATGCTTCTTTATTATCTTCATGTGCTTCAACATGAAGACCATTCTTACGGATATCTCTATTACTCAAAAGGGTACTAGTCAAATCAGGATACAATAAGGCATCCTCAAGTAAAATTTGTGTACCCATAGGGAGAGTAATAATGGCTTGGCCTAAGCCAGCTATTATTGCGTCTTTACCAGCAATGGTCATAATATTTCCTTCCTTTTCCTTAAGGGTTTGGAAATATTTCATCTCCCGAAGAATAGAGTTTGTGGTGCAAAGTCCACGCTTTGGATCAAGTCCACGAGGCATAATTCTCTTCTATTTAAATTAAGTTTCTTGAATTCTTTAGTAGCCATATTTCTACATGATCAATCATGTACTAATTAATTTACCTTATGGTAAAAATTGCAATGTATATGTAATTGTTAAAACTTAGTTGATATCTTATCATAGTTTTTGGAGTATTGTAGGTAATCACATAAATGTGTAGATCAAACAACAAATCATAAATGTTGATAAACACAAATTGGATAATCTCGGTGTTAAAACAAAGAGTAGATCGTATGGTAGGCAAAATCATTGCAGCCTAAGCACAGTCTCTGGGCCGAATAATTCATAAGTGAATTAGACGCAGCCAATGCTTAGAACTCTACCACTTTGTGTACTTATCAACAATAATATGATAAAAATGGTAATTATCACAAGGATGTAGACCATTTATTATAATCCAAAACCTTTATTTTGATTAAAAACACGGTGTAGGTAATCATCGAGTTTTCAGTAAAACAAGATGTAGACCTCTCAGTAATAGGTGATGAATCACTGCTAAGACCCGGTCTCTGGGCAGAATAATTCGAACATGAATTAAACACAGCCAGTGCCTTAGACTCCATTACCTTGTGTTATTAATCAAAATAAAACAAGATATAATATATTGTAATTTTGATTATGAAGCCGATGATAACCAAACAAAATCTTTTTCTGTATGATAACTCGGTTTAATGAACTTGTGGTGACGTCATGAATTAATGGTTTGATTAAATCAACAGAACAATCGATATAAAAATGGTTTGATTAAATCAACATGACAATCGATATTCAGTTGCAATGTACATATATTAAAATCAAGCCACACAGATATATACAATGGCGATCATAATTGGGGCATAACAACATAAGGAGATGTTCTTGCGGAATAAAAGGCTAACTAGAAGACTAATTAATTCTAGTACTGTTGAAAGGAAATAAAGAAATGACTATTATTTCTAGGGGAATCAGAGGCAAAAGAAGCCCAAACACAGTGCTCTCGGTGAGTTCAATTCTCTGGAGAGTTGAAGCAACGAGAGACTTCTCTTGTGTCTTCTGGGAGTTACAGAATGACGAGTGCTTTCTCTTTTGGGAGTTGTTTGCAGAAAAGGAACTGCCGGCAAGTTCCTTCCTTTCTGGAAGTTACAGAACTTGCATGGGGTGATTTCTTGATTGTAGAGGCAGCGTGCATGATAACGTGTTAAGTGAAAATGAGAATGAGAACTGATGATTGATTATTGTGTTGTGTGTTACATATATATACAAGTCCAAGGGGTGCCCCCAAAGGGTGCCTTTCTATGAAAGGGTGTCTCTCTAGAAGAGGTGTCTATACAAACGGGTGTCTATTCCTAAAAGGTGTCTATTGATCACTACTAATCCTAATTAATCCTAACACAACGCACGGGAAAATTTGCTAGTATCATATGATTATGAAAAGGCATGTTCGTAGACAAATAAAAGACTATTATTGTATTGATTTGTTGATGCATTATAACCTTATCAAGTAATCAGATCTATTATTGGAGCTAGCCCTGATATTTCAACCAAAAATTGGCAAAAAAAAAATGACAATACCGGCTACCTTGGGCGACTCCACACTCAATATTTCAATAAAAAAATACATGTGCCAGCTATTTGTGGACTTGGAACCTTCCCTGGCGTCATCCCTTCTTGCCATCACAACTTACACTTCATAACAATATTATTCCTTTAAATTCTGGTTGTCTACAACTTTACTCAACCATTTGAATATCAAATAAGTGACTTCAAACTTAAAAAATTCAACTCAAAATCAAAACGTGCAATTTTTTGACTCGATTTTTTTTCAGGCTTGATGAAAATAAAAAGAAGGATCTATAGAGAATGGGCAGTTTTGAATTGGGGGATGGGTCCCAAACTGATTTGCTAAGATGCTTGGTTCGATACCACCTCATTTAGAGACCAATATCCAAATCTCTATAACATTATATGGAAGAAGAGTGCAACAGTGGAGACCGTTCTAAGAGAGAATCCTTTAAATGTGACCTTCAGAAGATCGCTAGTTGGTAACAATTTACAAGACAGGAAACAACTAGTATTTAGAATTTTGAATGTCCAACTAACAAACTAGAAAGATACCTTTGTGTGTCTTTACAAGAGTGCAACTAGTATTTACAAGAATGCAACTAGTATTTAGTTTGATCCGTGTATAAGTCACTTGTTGTGCCATGGCTGTGTTGTACAATAATATGATCTGGAAATTTAAATAGCCCTTAAAATAAAAATATTTAGTTGGTATGTGCTAGAGGGAGTAGTTCTAACCAAAGATAATCTAGAAAAAGACAATGGAAAGGATGTGTAAAGTGTTGTTCCTGTAATTTGAATGAATCCATATTCAACATCTTGTCAGGTGGGTGTGTTTTGCAACTGTGGTTGTAGGTTGACGTTACACTGTCAGTTGGTTGTTTGAATGAATCCATGTTCAATATCTTGTCATGTGGGTGTTCAATGCATATAGCTACACTCAATACAAATTCCTGTAAGATGATACGAATGAGTGTTTTTGCAACTGTGCTTGCAGGTGGAGCTTTAACATAAGATAATAAGGAGAATAATAAGTCATAAGTCACTTGTTCTTACATTTAAATCTTCTAATAATAATAATAAGAAGAAGAAGAAGTGGAAGAATATGTCATAAGATATCTAAACTTTATTTTGTAAATCTCGCAGCGAACTAAATTTAATTAAGTAAATTGCACACACCATACAACAACTTGTCAGGCGGGTGCAAATTAGTCCAACAAGTTGTAAAATACTTAATTTAATACAGCAACTTGATAAGTGGGCGCAGATTGGTCCAATAACTTGTAAAATGCTCAATTTAGTACAATAACTTGGTAGATTGGTGCATAAGCGCAATGCAGACCTTAAATGGCCAATGTATTTGCAAACCTTGATGTCCAAATAAATTATTGAGCATTATTTGACAACGGATATTCTCACAGATATTCACGTCGTATTGCCAATGTATTTGGCCAAGGCAAGAACTTTAGAATTTAGTAAGTTATTAATGTTAAGTCTTCATATTATTTATTTTTATACAAATATTTAATTTCTATAAGAATATTAAATTTAGATTCAATATTGATGAGTTCGGTCTCACTGTTTTCTACATGTTCAATTGTATGTATTATTCAGCTAAATAAAAAATAAATGAATATGTTAATTTCTTACCTTGACGAGCTTGCCATAAATAATTTTTAAAGCCTCATGTACTTGTTTAGATTGAAAATGAGTACATGAGCACATTGACAATTATAATTGAAAAAACTAAGTATTATTGTCGGCAGAAAATTCATAGGTCCTCAGCATTGAAGAATTGAGTGGTTGACACGCACCTCTTGTTTTCAAGGTAACCTCCAAGTTTGTTTCTGAGTGCACGTTCATCAAATATTCCCAAATTGAAATCCTTGCCGTGTTGCTCATCAAGATTGATTAATATGTCTCTGAAGACTTTTTGAAAGCTGGGATTCTGGCCAATTGAGACAAAAGCCGAGCAATTGAACTGCCCTTTAAGCTTGTCATACACCGCTTTGGCAAGCGTTGTCTTGCCTAGTCCTCCAATTCCAACAACAGAGGCTATCCTTTGCTGTTGCACAGACGTGCCATCTCCCTTTGTCAACCTCGTGATTAGCTCTTGCATTGAATCATCTAAGCCGACAAGGTCAGCTGCTTTAGTGTACATAGATGCTATGCGAGGGTCAACCACGGTTTTGGCAGGAGTAATACCATGTACCTTGTACCTGTCCAAGGAGACAATGTGGATTCCGAAACCAAAGAAGTGATAAGTGAAAATTTCAGAAAAAAATACATGCAAGTTTGAGGTTGATATGATATATCCTGACCTGTCACGTCGCTCGGCAACCTCCTTGACACGCTCCTTGATGTCCATGATCTCTTGGCCAATGTCATGCCGAAACTTGAAATCAGCTACAAAATCCCTCATATCCTTGACGAACCTCTCGACACTCCGTTTGCTGGGACGCTCATCAGGGTCCTTGATGCGCACAAGGAAGGTGTCGACGATGTCCTCCATGTCATAGGACAGTTCCCTTACTTCGCGCGCCCAGGTACTCACCTGCTCGTCGAGCTGCTCTGGAGGCATGTTGCCGACCTTGCGGATGGCAACTTGAGAGCTCTCGAGCTCCCTCGAGAGGAACTCGATGTTCTTTTTGGCACTCTTGTGCAGGTTGTACTCCATGGCTCTCGCAAGGTGCCTTGCTAGTTGCTTGGTTGGGACTACTGTGGATCTGCTAAGTAAGGGGCAGGTGCTGTGGTGGGTGGAGGAGGAGTACCACAGCCTTTGCCTTTGTAAAGGGTGCCCAGCTAATCTGGATCGAAGTCATGTTATCTGGCAACAAAAAATATATATCATATCTTGGGTTTGTCGAGGCACGCCCAACATGCATCGCTATTCTTAATGGAAACCAGCATGGATCACGGCAGGGAGTGGCGCTCTTGCATGTTACTCCTGCCAAAAATTTACTCCTGCATGTTACTCCCAGATCGATTGACGCATTGCCTCTTTAAAAATTTGTTTATTTTTTAATCCGTTTGATATTTTTAATTTTTTCCAAGTTGTGCATGTTTTTGGTCTGTTTGCTATATTTAATCATTTTATTTCATTGTTTTTAATTTTATTGATAAGGCAAATTTGAACCTAAGTGTTTCGAATAATGTAAATGTAATGTTTGAAAAAATGTTATTCAGATTCTTTAGACTAATATGATGCCATATGCATTAGATAGAATCAAATTTTGAATATATTGCTCGCTTACCGTGTGCCCGAATTTGGGCTCGATTCGTTTAAAAATTCTATAAAATCCAAAAAAAGTCAAAAAATTATAAATTTTGGCCTGATGTCATGTTTTCATAAGTAGAGGCTATGATAAAAAATGGAGAAGGTTTCGAGCAAGTTGACGCATTGCCTCTTTAAAAATTTGGTTATTTTTTTAATCCGTTTGATATTTTTAATTTTTTTGTTTAGGCAGTAATATGTTTGTCGTGTGCTTTGCCCAGAGGCACACGGCATAGGCTGTTTGCCGTGTGCCCCTGGGTCGGCGCACGGCAAAGCTGTTTGTTGTGTGCCCTGGATCTGGGCACACGACAAACAGGTAGGATGTTTGCTGTGTGCCTCAGATCTTGGCACACGGCAAACGGCCGCACTTAGGCCCCGACGCACTCCCTGGCCGTCGCCACACACACTCTCGCACACTCACACGCTCACGCCGCCGCTGCCTCCGCCGCGCCGCTGCTCCGCCGTCGCCGCTGGCCGCCGGCTCCCCCGCGCCGCAGCTGCTTCCCGGCCCCCGCGCAGCTCCTCCCCGCACGCGCCGCTCGCCTCCCCTACCTCCTCCGATGCCGCCGGCTGCCGCCTCCTTCGTCGCGCCTCCCCGGCCTCCGACGCCGCCGGCTGTGCGCCCGGGCCACCGCTTCCCCCGGCCATGTGCCGCTCCCCCGCGCCGTCGCCTCCCCCGGCCGTTTAGCTATGCTATATATAGTAGTAACGTAGGCTAAAACGTCTCTACATTGGCACATAAAGATGCTTTTTGACACGATTTTGAGAACGTGTCAAAGTATCACGATATTAGACATGCATATAGTGTTAATAGTCTTATAAAGATATTTTTTGACACACTGTTGAAATAGTCTCAAAATGACACGTAGTTAGACACGCTTTAAAGCATCATTAGCCTCCAGATACGTTGTAAAGTGTATCAGACAATTGTCTATACTCATGTAATGATGCTTTTTGACATGACTATAAAAATGTATCAAAATGACAAACAGTTAGACATGGTTTTAGCCGTGAGTAGAATATAGACATGTTGCAAACCATTTCAAATAACAATTCAATTCATAGGCACCTAAAGACGTTTTTTGACACAATATTGAAAACATATCAAAATGATGGTGTATTAGACAAACATTTTAAATTAATAGCATCTCTACGGGCAAACATGGCCCACTTGTCAGGATGGTCCCACTGCCACCTTGTTAAGTGGGTCCCATGTGTAAGTTTTTCCTTCCACATTTTCCTTTATTCTTTTTGGTCCAGCCCAGAACCTCCTTATATTCATGGATTTGGCCTATTTTTCTTTTGAGGCCAACCTCCATATATTTCTCAAATAGGCACAATATGTGGTAGAACCTAGACTCCATATTATTATTAGCAGCCCATTTGGCAGCGACCAGACGACTACTATTTAAACACACCCATCAAAAAGTAACAAACCCCAGGCCTTCTAGAAGGAAAAAAAAGCAAAGAAAGTGCCCAAACCAAAGCAAAGATCCAAAAGTCTTTCACGGCACTGATCTAAAAAAAGTCTTTCATGGCTAATGCCTATATGTTTTTTATGTATATCTATCCATACTATAAAGAACGACGGAATTTTTGTTTCATCAATCGTCCTTCGTCAAAATTAGCCTACACCGTCGGAACAAAAATTTTAACGAAGGACGATTGACGAAACAAAAATTTTGTCGTCCTTTATAGTATAGATAGATATAAAAAACATATAGGCACTAGCCGTGAAAGACTTTTTTTTTAAATCAGTACTGTGAAAGACTTTTGGGCCTTTGGTTTGGTTTGGGCACTTTCTTTGCTTTTTTTCCTTCTAGAAGGCCTGGGGTTTGTTACTTTTGATAGGTGTGTTTAAGTAGTAGTCGTAAGGTCGCTGGCCAAATGGGCTGCTAATAATAATATGGAGTCTAGGTTCTACCACATATTGTGCCCACATAAATGTCGTGTGCCGCTACTAGGCACACGTCAAAGCCTCGGTGTTGCTGTGTGCCGCAAACATGCACACGGCAAAGCCTAACGACCAGCATTAGGTTCCAACTGCCGTCCGCCGTGGCGCACACGCGTGCAATATTTGTCATGTGTTGCGTGGTAGGTACACGGAAATTGTGAGTCTTGTTGCCGTGTGCCCTGTCTATGCGATGTGTTCTGGCTGTAGCACATGTTAAAGAGCTTATTTGCCAGGTGCCCGTGATATTGTATACGGCAAAGAATCGGACACACGACAAACTCACAGTTTCCGGTAGCGACTGATTAAATACCGTACCGTTCATTCTGCATAGACTCTCTTTACCTCGTTCATTATGCATAGAAGGAATACATAGCACAAAGGCTCATCAGACTAATGACTCTTGCATTTGGGATATTGGAGACCAACAAACTATATATAGTTTCTGTAAAGGGAGATTCTTGGATTGCTATCTTGTTGGTGAGGTAATCGACACTAACGAAATCGACCAAGTTCAGAAAGGAGATTTCAGATGCAAGGAGGCTAAATTGAACTAAAAAGATACCCATCTACTCCCTCCGTCCTAAAAAACAAGTCGTTTTGTGATTCGAATTTTGTCTCATAAAACAAGTCATTTTACCCGATTTGGCAGGTTTGCATGTGCATGCAACAGTCGGTTAGCACCAAAACTGGGTTAAAAGATAGGGGCAATCAAGGTCATTTTACATTTTTGTTAATCTATCTTAAAACGTCTAGAATGACTTATTTTTTGGGACAGAGGGAGCAGTAGCTAGTAAAAATAAAGTGATCTCGTTTCTTCAAAAAGGAAAAAAAAAAAAGAAAGTTCTGGCCGGCCCCTGCCATGTTGAAGCATTGCAGTTTCATCATTTTGTATGATAATTGTAATCTTGAAAAATAGTGCGGCATTTGATAAGTTTGGCATACATGTGTGTATGTAATCACTAATAATTACAAACACCCATTGCCATGGTCAAGGATGTGTTTGGTCGGGAGTCATGGTGGGATATGGCATAGGGTCATCCATCCTTTTCAGGGTCGGAATGATCCCATTTCATCAGCGGAGAATTGGGACCATCCCTGTTTTATCTTTGATAGAAGAAATGAGAGTGATTGGGATGAATAGCCATATATGGTAAGAATACCACCTTTGGCAGAAGCACAAATGAAAACATTTCGTGAAATCTTCTTAACATTTCTCCAATTCTTGATTTAAATTATCATTTACAGTTGTTCTTTGCAATGGATTCCCAATATAGAATTTTAATTATCACGGTCAGATTTAAATTATAATGCAGCCCATTCATTGGTCTGCATGTTCCATGTTTCATTCACACAAATAAAAAAGATCAGACTCATGAAGGATGCTGATAATTACTAAACTCTTAAACAATATATCTTCCATGTATCCTGCACTTGTGCATATCTACGCTACGGGAGCCGCTCAGGACTTACAGTACATCGTTGAGACTAATGAGCTCTGATCTTGGCTGAGTAATTAGAGACTCTAGCTTGGGATATCTTTACCTGATAAGGGCAAGGGGGGGACTGAGTCGCGGTATAACGCAGTCCTCTTGGGAAGTAGCATTTGCTAAGGTACATGCCCATTAGGGAGTTTTATGAGCGCTAGACACCGGAACCATGCGAGCTAAATCTTGTTAGGGAATCTTTGTAAAGGTCTCGTTGCGTCCCCATGCAGTCACAACTCGGTAGTGTGATACGTGGCTGTGTGGTGCAGCATGGTTGGGTCTAAAGTTCTTTGAGCTTTTACATGAGTCATGGTGAAAGTGTACAACCTCTGCAGAGTGTAAAACTGTTATAATAGCCGTGCTCACAGTCACGAGTGACCTGGACCTCCACATGAGTAATTTAATTGAAGACTATACTAAATCACCTCTGGTTAATCTTTGTGGCCTTGCTGAGTACCAACCATAAGTGTACTCACTCTTGCTAAATTGCTGCTCAGAAGAAAAAGGTGAGAAGTTGTTGAAGATGATGCTAGGCGTACGTAACCACCAGGTCGACTGCTTGTGGAGTTGGAGCCTCCGTTTCCAGGATTGCTGTGTAATACTCTGATAATCCTTTCAGTTGTTTATATTGTTTTATTCGTGATATTGTCTCTATTATTCATTTTTGTTAATTGTATGTGTGAAACTTGATCCTGGCACACATACGGTGTAGACTCGGTTTTGATTTCAGAACCGGGTGTGAGGTCCGTCCCTCCGCACCAAGCTGCTGGCCGCCCCGGTCCCGTCCCCCTGCGTTGCGCTGCGCCAGTCTCATCCCACCGTGCCTGTAGCGCTGCACCTCCTACCGCACCTGCAGGGGCCGGTCCTGTTCCGCCGCGCCGCCTGCCGCCGGCCAGCCACGCCGCGCCGGTCCTGTCCCTCCACGCTAATGCAAGCTGCCGGCCACCTACAGCGCCGCCCCGACCCCTGCGCCATGGGAGAGAGGAAGGACATTATAGATAAGGAGAGAGAGGTGGGGACGGGAGAGAAAGAGAGGTGGGTGGGCAGAAGGAGCGGAGGGGGATCCGGTGGACAGGGTATGAACCAATGAGAGCTCTCTATTTTGATGACACTGGTCGCTACCGTGGCAATTTGCGCTTCTTTAACGGCTTTAGAATGCATTTTTGGATATCTAAATGAGTTCAAACTGAAAAAATATACAACTATGAAGGTTTATATCTCATCGAGCTCTACAACTTTGATATGAAGTTTATTTACATTAGAGGTCATTTGAAAATTTAAAAAATTAAAATTTGAAATTGGATGGCTTATAATGATATTTTGAACTATGAAACAATGTCAAATAAAAAATGTACAACTACAAAGTTATAGATGTAGTCTAAATCTACAACTTTGATATGAAACTTATTTATATCTGAAATGATTTGAAAGTTTTAAAATTTATGATTTCAAATTAGATGATTTATAATAATATTTTGAAGTATTAAACAATCTTAAATAAAGAAGTTGTCAACTACAAAGTTTTATATTCATCAAGTTGTACAAATTTGGTATAAAGTTTTTTTCATATGAGATCATATACAAAAATTTATATTCAAAAAATACATCTAATAATTGTCTTATACATAATCAAACATATAGTTCTTGTGAGATGTTTTGATATTGTAAACATCGTCATGATAACATGTGTGAAATCATCTCATCTTTCTTATCATAGCCTTCACGTGTGATAACATCACACCCTGACAAATTTCATGATTTTTAGACTTAATTTGCATTTTTTAGAATTTAAAATCATGACCGTCTTCACGTGTGATAACGTTCACGGTTGTGTTTCATGCAAAATATGTTCAAAATTACTTTTTCATTTCACGGGTAAGGGCTCAAATTGGGCTAAATATCATGAATATAATATTTCTACTCATTTTATCGTATTATTTGAATCACTTGTAGTTCAAATTTGACTAGATTCAAAAAATTGTTTGAAATGTAATTAATTAGTTAAATATAGCAAACAAACATAAAAATGTACCAAAATTTAACATGGAGTACCACAAGTTGTATGTAGAGAGTAGAAAAATTTTAGAGATGAGAAAATATTTTTTTTTTGCATTACTTTGCCGTGTGCCAAAAAAAAGCACACGACAAAGGTATGACTTTGTCGTGTGCCAGCAAAAAGCACACGGCAAAGCAATAACTTTGACTTTGCCGTGTACTTTTGCTTTGCCATGTGTCAAGATAGAAACACACGGCAAAAGCATTTCTTTGCCGTGTGCCCGAGCTTTTGCACACGGCAAAGCCACGGGCACACGACAAAGGGCAAGTTTCCCGTAGTGCTACCAATGTGAAGAAAACATGTCCAATATGGAGGTGGCAGGCAAGTAGTAGATGACGACTGGTCAGCTATTTCAAATGACGGGCAAAATCATGCATGCTAATCTTGTGAGGTGGTTGAATGCAACGGTATAATCTCTACTTCACTGAATAGTGGCTAAATGCCTTACATTTTCTGCACCTCCCAAAACATGCATAGCGAGAATGAATGGATATAACGCGCGGCCTAATGCCACTCATGAATGCTTTAGATATTGGAGGTGAACAAATTACAATAACGGCTACATAGCTAGCTGTAAAAGAAGATTTCAACTGATTGAAGGCCACCTGAACCAGACAAAATAATCGGTCCCGTGTCTAGTTATTTGGCAAAAGGAAGTCTCTCTACCCCTCTTCAAAACGGCGTTATCCTTGGTCGATAGTACCACACACTACGGGAAAACCCGAAGTTGCCGAGTGTCAAATCTTTGCCGAGTGTTTTTTTCTGGACACTCGGCAAAGAAGCTCTTTGCCGAGGGTATATATAACACACTCGGCAAGTAGAAAACACTCGGCAAAGAAGCGCTTTGCCGAGTGTAAAAAAAAACACTCGGCAAAGATCCGTGTTTGCCGAGTGTATTTTCTGACACTCGGCAAAGCGCTTCTTTGCCGAGTGTATTTTTTTGACACTAGGGCACTAGGCAAAGATGAGAGATTTTAAATTTTTAAAAAAGCAAATGAAGTCTAAAAATCATGAGATTTGGCATGATGTGATGGTATCATACGTAAAGGCCTATGATAAAAAGTTGAGAAGATTTCACACATTTTATCATAACGATGTTTACAAAATTGAAACATCACACAAGAAGTATATGTGTTACTATACTGGGAAAGAGTTAGTCAATGTATTTTTTGAATACAAACTCTTTTATATGATCTCAAACGAAAAAAAACTTTAAACCAAAGTTGTATGGCTCGATGAAATGTAAAACTTTGCAGCTGACAACTTTTTTAGTTGAGACTGTTTAATATTTTAAAATATCATTATAAGTTATATAATTTGAAATTATAAATTTTAAAACTTTCAAATGACCTCGGATGTGAATAAGTGTTTTACAATAGTTTTAGATATTGGAAAGATGTACAAGTTTGTAGTTTATAACTTTTTTATTTGAAATTGTTTAGCCATGTAAAAACGCATTATAAGCTATCTAATTTCAAATTTTAAATTTAAAAAAATTTAAATGATCTCAGATGTAAAAAAGTTATATATCAAAGTTGTAGATCTCGAAAAGATGTACAAGTTTGTAGTTGACAACTTTTCATTTCGAAATTGTTTAGCCATCTAAAAATGCATTATCAACCAGTTAAAGAAACACAAAATGCCACGTCAGCAATCCAGGTCTTTGAAACGGTGCGCTCTGATTGACTGAACACCACCACCCACGGATCCATCTCCCTCCTCTCCTTTCCTCCCGACCCTCTCTCTTTCTCCAGATAAGGGCGCAGGGAGGCCGGCGCCCGACGGCTTTGGCACGCGGCGCCCGGCCGGGCTCCAGCGGGCGCGGCGGCGCGGCGGGCGCCGAGATCACGGCGCGCGCGGCTGGCCGGCCGCGCGGGGCACCCTCCGTCGCGGCACCCCCTCCCCTCCCCTCGGCCGGCGGCGGCGCGGCGCCCCTCCGCTCCCTCGGCCGGCGTGGCGCGGCGCCCCTCCCCTCCCTCGGCTGGCGGCCGGCGCGGCGCCCCTTCCCTCCCTCGGCTGGCGCGGGCCCCACCCCTCCCCCCGGCCGGCGGCGTGTAGCGCCCCTTCTCTCCCTCGGCCGGGCGGCGGCCGGCGCGGGCCCCCACCCCTCCCCCCGGCTGGCGACGGCGCGGCGCCCTTCCCTCCCATGGCCGCGGCGACCGGCGCGGCGCCCCTTCCCTCCCATGGCCGGCGGCGACCGGCGCGGGCCCCCTCCCCTCCCTCGGCTGGCGTGGTGGCAGCGGCGACAGCTGGCAGTGCAGGTGTTTTTTTTTTATTTTTTTGAAAAATCTTCACCGAGTGTCACATTCACACTCGGCAAAGTTGCCGAGTGCCCGAAAAGAGCACTCGGCAAACAACTTCTTTACCGAGTGCTCTCCGGAAAAGTGTTTGCCGAGTGTTTTAGTGGCTTTGCCGAATGCCCTGGACACTCAGCATATTGCTGGCCTCCCGTAGTGACAGATGGAATAATAAAGTGTGATTCGGATATATGAACCGCTACGAGTTTGTTAGCTTGTACAGTAATTATACTCTTTGAGAGTATAATTTAAATGAAAATGAATCTCTACAATCGTTGATTTAAATGGGTTCCCAATATTTACATTGTAGTTATATGAAACACCTAATTCATTGCATGTTCCATGCTTCTTGCAATCAACCTTGATCATTCGGCAAAGGAAGTCATTGGGATGTCTGAACAGCTGCGAGTCTATTAGGTTGTGCAGTAACTGTAATAATCTTTGCAGAGAAAAGTTTGAAGCATGAGATTAGGAGGCACATTTGTGCTCTGCATTGTGCCACATACTGAATAAGCTCTTTAACTTTTCTTCTTTATTAGTATTTGCATGCGTGCCCAGCGACTTATTGACATAGTCACAAAACGCATTAGAAGCAGCACCAGGCATTAGAGAGCCATGGCCAAGGCCAACTTAAACGTTCTCTTGGAGAAGAAGACGACGCATTAGAAGCAGCACCAGGCACTAGAGAGCTCGCTGCTGTCAATGATTACACGGCGCCGTTTTCTGCGCCCAGGCAGCAATGGAAGTAAATGATTTAAATCTAGTAGCACGCAAAGAGTTGGTGATACTCGATCGTTCTGAATAACTGATTATTCATGCATTCCATTCTTGTGATCAGAGAAGCCAAATGTGTGATGTCTGATGGGAGTGCATAAATAGACGACATGCACCTCATTTTAAGTTGCATGGCCAATATATGCCTAAAATCCCATGAGGTATTGGAGATGAACAAACTACGATGATTCCTATCTCAATTGCTCCTCCTTTCTCTGGATGACGACTCAGATGATGAATGTGATTATTCTGTACTGTAGATGAAGAAAGTCAAACTCCTAATGAGGTACGCACTCGATACTGTTTGTTATTCTTATTTTAGCATGTTTGCTACCTTCTTTTTTCTTCACCTACTCCTTTTTATTTTCAACTACCAAATAAAATGTGACCGTTTAGCTTAATTTCTTTTATCTCAGGTAGAAAAAAGGGGTTAACGTGCCAGGTCCCAGGTGGGATCCCCATATGCAAAAGGAGCATTAAATAAACCAAAGATTCGTGCATGTGACAACTAATAAATCCAGATGTCCCCCAATGTGAAAGACAAAGGCTGCATTTTTGTGAAAGCTGGGCATAAGGCAATTGTGAACTCCCCACTTTAGCCTGCTGCTAGATACTCAACGCCAAATTGGGGGTGAGTTTCCCGAGAGTTTAGTACAGTACTTAGTAGACAGATATATACTCCCTCGGTCCCTTAAACAGTGTCGTTTTGGGTGTGCGTGCCACGAGTTTGACTTGATTTGTAGAAAATACGTTCAACATTTGTATTTTCAAATAAATTTGTTAAAAAACTAGACTAAAAGATCTTTCCAGCGATACTATTTATGTACTATAAATATTAATATTTTTAATACAAAATTAATCAAAGTTATTTCTCGGAGATCAAAATTAAACAACAGTATGACGGTAAAGGTAGACTGGATGACCACATCAATCTGATGGCAGGGTTGGGCGCGATTGAACCTTAGCAAGAGCTGCAGCTTAACAAATCCAAAGATATAATTGGTAGATACTATCTCAGAGCAGAGGATCTCTATCATTTGTCAAAGCACTGCAGAAATCATTTGTTGCGCCATTGCTGAAGTAGCTGATACAAGCTAGATAAGTAGGCCAGTGAACAGGCAAAACGAATCATACGATGACCATGTTTAGCTCATATTGAGAAATTCCCAGATCAGAAGTAGAGGCTGGAAATGTACCAATTGTATGTTCTTCTTCCTACAGACAACGTGGTAATGTAAAGTTGCAGCTTGTGGGAGCGGTGGTCACGCCGTGGTGACTGCAGCATCGTCGGCCCTTGCCGTGGTGGACGGCAAGCAGAAGGCGACCGGCGAGCGTGTCCGGCAGGGTGCGTCGCGGCGCACGCGCAGGCAGGAGCCGACGGAGGTCATGGCCTTCGGTGATGGAGAGAAACACCCGTGACGCGCGCAGTGGCGCTCCGTCGAGATCCTCTGCTCTGGCGGCGCCGGCGACGACGTGCACAGCGACGCGGTGGCGCTCCTAGCTTAGGCCCGTTTTAGCCGTCGGATGGGATATGCGCGGGTCGGACCTTGCCAAGTATTGAAATACTACGGACTACAGCACGCAACACATGCGGAAAACAGAACAATTTTGACAGGTTCAGTTTGGGTTCAGAGTTTCAGACATTGGAACATTTTTATGGTTCTACCATGTGGTGGAGTATAACAATCCAGTCATCTGCCCATCTAAAAAACCTAGTTGAACATGTTGTTTCATAATCGTGGAACATTATTTTTCTACACTAGAATCCCCCTGGAAAAAAAAAAGAATTACCCTGCTCTGTTTCATGGATCTCCCCCTTCCCGTCCTTGATCATCCTTTTTCTCCTCTTTAATTGAGTAATGGAGATCATTTGCTCTGAGAGAGTATTTACTCTGAGTAATGGAGAAATGCAACACTAAAAAATTGAGAATGGAGAAAGTCTCTTGCATTTACCTAAAAATTAATAGATGAATGGAGAAAGTCTCTTGGATTTACCTAAAAAATTGAGAATTGAGAATGGAGAAAGTCTCTTGGACGAGAGTAGTCATGAATACTTGTGAGTTGATAGAAATAAAATGTGTGCTTTTATGATGA
The DNA here is from genome assembly GCA_015476505.1 of Urochloa ruziziensis. Classification (NCBI taxonomy): domain Eukaryota; kingdom Viridiplantae; phylum Streptophyta; class Magnoliopsida; order Poales; family Poaceae; genus Urochloa; species Urochloa ruziziensis. The sequence continues at coordinate 43,247,648 of CM027120.1, read as the reverse complement.
GAGTGCTTAAATACCGATGTCTGCTGTTATCTTAGATTGCATAGCCGATTAAAAGGGCGCAGCTTGACAATTCTGTGGGACAATGGAGATGAACAAAGTTCGCAGAAAATACTCAACAACACAATTCTTTCATGAGGAAACGAGTAAATGACAGCTGAACAGCCGTTCCGAATGACTACAAATCATGCATTTCATTCTTTTGAGGTGACATAAACGAATGCGTTATTCATTGATAGAGTGAATAAATTTCCACCACCTTTCTCATCTTCCATTGAGAAAATACGTGTCTGGTAAGACTGAAGCCTTTCTTACAGTTCCTTGAGGTGTTGGAGATGAACAAACTGCACTTGTGTGCACGCCAGAACCAAGAACTCAATGGCACAGAATTTCTGGGCACAAACAGAGTGTGCAGGCCACAAGTAGTTTCTGGTAGAACAAAATGTCTCTCTGTAATTGTTCTTCATCTTCTCGCTCTATCGATCTCATCTATTTGGAATAGAAGATGATTGCGCATTAGCGTGAGTGACTGGTTGCTTGAAGCTCGGATGCTATGTAAGCACAATAAACAGTATTAAGTAAAGACGAGATGGATGCAATCAGAATCAAGTACATGTCTGCAGCCAGAGAAAAAGGGGAAGATTAGCCAAAAATTTTGAACAGAGAAATTGAAAATAGATTAGCAGGTACAGTACCGCAGGGAGCACCACCATGGTGTATGTGTGAATTTGGCAACTAGCTCAACAAGTAGATTAATTGACAATAATCTGTTTCCAGTGATTTGACGAAATCTTGCAGCAAGAAAGAGTGCTGACATAAAATTTGTTCTGTATCCCATGCATTTTGATTGCATCCTAGCCAGCATGTTCTTGTTATGACTTATGAGGGTGAGCCCAGCAGCAGTGGCACGACGCACTGCAGAGAAACAGGCTCGGGCAAGCCTTGAGCCCTTGACCGTCTCTGTGGCCGTGGCCGCATGCCCCGTGTCCCCCAGAGACACGGCGCCGGCGCCCATGAGCGTCTCGTGTCTGCTGCCACAGTACGCCGCCACGGCTGTTTCAGACGATCTCTCCATGTTAGAAAGATGAGTTCAGGCGACGGAGACGAGTTGAAGATATGATATTGCCAAACTCTATGATAGTCACATCTTCTGTGAAAAGAGCATCAACGCAAAGTGAACATTTAGAATTCGGCCTTTAAATGATGGACTCGAAATGCATACTAAACATGTGAGATAAGGCACGCGTTCTGCAGGTTTGTCGAAAAATCTGGCACCGTGTAAAATTTTGGTGAGAGGTTGCCACCGGATATGAATGACTCAGTAATCACACATCGCATTTGTGTGGACCTGGATAATGGGAAATTTAAATCACTCGAGACTGCTTAAATACTCCTGCACCTCATGCCTTAGATTATTATTGCATTGGGACATTGGAGATGAACAAACTATAGGGATCACGACTGCTTTTTTCTTCCACACGTTGTCACCGATGAGAAAGAGAAGACGGATGTCAATTGCAGGCAATGCAAGAAAGGAGCAAGTGGTACTAAGTAAAGGACTGAATCCGAACAACATTCCCCATCTCTGATGTTCTTGCTCCCTACACTATATCCCTGCTAATCTTATTCTAACAAGTTGACTGATCCCGCTAAAATTGTATACAAACTATTGTGATTTTGGTAACAGGGGACTGTGTTAACATCAGTGCTCTGTTTCTAACTCTGGCTTGCCAAATGTTCAATACCTCGCCCCATCATGCTCTAAACATCACTGGTGGTTCTGCCGACACCGAGCACGATTAAGCACGCAATGGCCACGGGGCCGGCAGAGGCCATGTCCCCTCCCAACAAAAATAAAATGTTAATACCCCCTTTGTTAACCATGACAGCAGCCCAAGCCACAGTCAGCAATATGCACATACGCGTACGCGTAGACAAGAAGTCCAGCCGACAGCCACTCGTCGAAGCTTGCAAAACTTGCAGTTTGACGTTTTCAATCTGAAATGATCTCTCCCTCAGCGCGAGACAGCCAACAGCACCATTATGGTAGACAGGTGGCCGCAGCCGCAATGGATGGCAGTGGTGACGAGACGAAGCCACGCAGGTATCATGACCTATCGAGTCCCTTCTGACAACTCAAACCAATGTACTAGTGAAAGTCCTATTTCCCTAATCCATTTCAGATTTAATTTTTGTCTCATAATATAATAGGACTTTTTAAATAAAACTAGGCCAAATTCTTGTAGGAAACCAAGGCAAAACCTAAAAGGACACTTTTGCAAATGAAAAATTACGTAGTGAAATTTAAATGAAAAAGATATATCGACCACTTTTGCAAACTATTTGTTTTTTGTTGACATTGCATAATTAATTACTATAATCATGGCTAGCAAGTGCATGCTTGTGTGGCCACAATTTTCTTTCCAGTTCTGCCACGGCAAAGAGCCAGTGATTACAATAAAGATGGCATAACACAATGACATTGTACACACCGTGTAACAAAACTAATGCAAACAACCTTGGCATGCCAAACCAGCATTGGTTATTTTTGCCTTGTTTGTTCCTAATGATTGGCCGAATGTTACATCTCGAGAGGGCAAGAGAAACTGAAATCTCTGCTTCTCTAGTTAATGACCTTTTCAGCAGGATAAGTAATCAGCTTCTTGTTCTTTTTTAAAAGCAAATCCCATTTATTGCTTTACGCATGCTTGTCTCTTGTTTCCAACCTCTGCCTTGGGCATATTTTTGTTGATGATAATGAACGGATGCTCTCCAGTTGCCGTAACAAAGAGCAAAAGGAAACACGCAGTGGACACTTCATATTTTGCATAAAGTTCAAATAACTGACTAAATCACGCATGCAAAATTTGTTGGGCTATGCATGTGTCCTGTATGTCTATTAGCAATGCAATGTAAATGATTTGAATTTGGCAGCACGCAAATAGTTGGTGACAGTGCATCAACCGTTCTGAATAACTGATCAATCATGCATCCCTTTTTTATGAGGCCAGAGAAACCAAATGTGTGCTGTCTGATGGGACTGCTTAAATACTGATGCACCTCTCATCTTATGTTGCACGGGAATAGGCGCCTAATAGTTCAGTGAGATATTGGAGATGAACAAAATATGAAGGTCGGTATGAGAACTTCTCCTACCTTTGTTCAGTGACGACACAGATTATGAATGTGATTGTTCGAAAGATGGAGAAACTTCAACTCCTAAGAAGGTGTGTACCAGATAGCTGGCCTCCCCTTTAGCTTGTAACCTTTTCACTATAATCTGGTAAATTTGTCAGAAACAAAAGTTCCCCAACCTTTTGTGTCTCGCTACCGATAAAAGCTTGCACTTCAGCTTAAATTAAGGGTGTTGATGTGGCAACTTGGATCCTCATGTGGCAAAAAATTAAGAGTGTCTCTTGTTGTTCCTATCATGAATGCAGCTATAAATCTGCATGCTTTTTCAAATGCAGCAGTATTTACCAGCTATATAAATCTGATGGCAGTAGTGAAATTTTTTTGTTGACGATGATCCAAATTCAGTCCATTACATAAGGCCAAACTTCTGACGTAGCGGAGGCCCGTCGCCAGGAGGCTTGGGCCGGAGCGGAGCGGGTCATATATCCCGTTTAGGGTTTTCCATTGGAGATTTGATTCTCCCATATTCTTGTAAGCCGCTGCCTTAGCGTTGTACTCGAACCCCGACATAGTGAAGTTCTTGCTGGCTGGCGCCCATGGTTTTTCCCTCTCACATCGGGAGGGTTTCCATGTCAAATCTCGTGTCTCTTTACAGTTTTGATCTTCTACTTTTATCGGTTATTCGCTGTCGCTTATAACATTTTTTATCTCTAACATGTTTGTCCCTGTTATGACAGTTTTTTTGAGGAAACTTGTTATGAAGACATTGTTTCTGTAACTTGAAAGTATATACTACTGAGCTTGGAATTGTACAGCAATGTGTTAGTTTGCTTTGACTGTAGGGCAGTGCGGGCAGGCAAAATGAAATCTTCAATAATGTTTGGCTCATTTTTAGCGCTCAGATGAGCCTGCAAGTCAGCAAGTGTGCTGTTCTTCTTACAGTGTATGTGCATTAAAAGGTTTGGGGGAAAAAGTACACAGTAGCATGCTAATGTTGGACCACAGAGCAGTTCGACGATGATCACATCGGAAGTTTCTTGCTGCTTGGTTGCTTTGCGAACTTCGCCTCCGTTACGATATGTAATTAGCGAACACGGCCGTCGAATGCGGTGCGTTCATGCGGTGGACGTCACTGACCAAGTGCAGCCTCACGCGGTGTCCCTCCAGCGAGGGTAGGGAGAGGAGAGGAGGCATTGCGCCACAACGACCAAATCAGCCATGGATTTCAGTCAGCGTGAGGCGGGGAGAGGCAAGGCTGGGTGGATGGCGAGACCAGAGCACGACGAGGCAGCCGCCAGCCGGAGGTGTGGTATGCGTTCTGCGTGTCTATCAACAATGCAGAGCAGGCTTGAAATCTTTGCAGCATATACATAGAGCTGTGACAAATTGGTCAGCCGATTTGAATGACTCAGTATATAATCACGCATGTCATACTCGTGGAGCTGAAATGTGTGCATCACTGACGATGAGAGTTCTTTAAATGTCCCTGCTTGGTTTCACTGTATACCTTATTAGACTGCCGGTGCAGCCAGACAATTCAATGAGATATTGGAGATGAACAAACTACCGTCACCACTATCGGCTTTTCCACCGGTCTTCCCAGCTAGCTGACCAGTGTTTTTTCCTACGAGAAGGGGAGAGAAGAGAGAAAATACTAGTAGCCTGTGTGGCCTGTGTAAGCATCTGGACGGTGTTCGTTAGCCGTGGCCTCCTTCGTGATCTGACAAGCCTTCGCTCGCCATGGCAGGATCCGAGGAGAGCTCGCCTATCGATGTTAAGTGATATTAAATAAAACATCGCTGAAGCGGTCCATGGGCATCGTCACCGGCCTTATGTTTCGCGTAATTGGCCCAAAAGCTGATGCAACATCCAACACTTCCAACATCGTTGAAGACACCCGCTTCATCCAACACTTCCAACAGTACGTAGCGGGACACCGTCTCCCATTGTACTGGATGATGTAAGATTGTACTGCTACATCGTGCAATGTTCGTTTAGTCTAATCCAGTGAGAACACAGCAACGACTAGTGGTTGTCATTAAACACGGAAAATGCTATCAGCTACAATACGTCCACATTTTTCGCTATTAACACATATATTTCGATGTTAGTCAATGATGTTTTAGTCGATAATTTTCGCACAGAAGAAAATTGTACAATGTTCCCAACGAAATAACCATGTACAAACTAGCTAGTAATTAAGCACCTAAGAACAAACTATGGACATGTGGGCACACTACGCCGGCAAAACCACGGTAGTTGACGGCGAAGTTGTTTAGCATACACACGGTCACAGGAGGCCAGCGCGACGGCGCCATGGTGGAGGGCTTAAGCCTGGTGGATGACGGTTAGAATGTGGCTCTGCAGGAGGAGGAGCGTGACCGCAAGCTGGGTGTCCGGCCCGGTGGAGGCCGCCGGCAACCTCGTAGAGAAACGGAGCTTCTTAGAGCCAGAACACCGGCCTGCATCAGAGTTCAGAGTTGCAGGGGGTATCTTATCTCACTCACAGCTCCAGTCCGACGTATCTCTTGACCACACAGGCGAGAAATGCTGGTTCTGGCATATCCTTGTGGAAGACAATGATTACGACGCGCCGTTGTCTGCAGCCACGCGGCTCTGTCAGTTGCAATATACTATTAGCTAATAGTATATTGCAACTCTGATGGCAAATGAAGATGCAATATGAACTGAACATGTCAAATTTGTCATCAGTTTTAAACATATAACTGACTAAATCTTGCATCCAAAATTCGTGAGGTTATCCATGTGTCCTGCATATCTATCAGCAATGAGAAATAAATGATTTAAATCTGGTAGCACGCAAAGAGTTGGTGATAGTCGATCAGCTGTTATTCATGCATTGCATTATTATGATCAGAGAAGCCAAATGTGTGATGTCGTGGGATTGCATAAATAGACATGCCCCTCATTTTAGGTTGCATGGCCCATAAATGCCTAAAATCCCATGAGAAATTGGAGATGAACAGACTAAAATGACCGCTAGCTCTATTGCTGGTTCATTTTCTGGATGATGACTCAGATGATGAATGTCATGATTCAGTAGATAAAGAAACTCAAACTCCTAATAAGGTGCACACTAGACCCCGTTTGCTCTTCTTTTGCTACCCTTGCTTGTTTGTTCTTCACCTACTCCATTTTATGTCCAACTACCAATAAAAGGTGACCATTTTAGCTGATTTTTCTTTTATATCAAGTGGCAAAAAGGGAGTTGATGTGGCAACCGGAAATCCGGAATCCTACCTCATGCTAAAAAGGAGGCTACAGAGGTCCTTGCAAGTGACCACTAATCAAAGGAGTATTATTCACTACAAGAGAATGAGGCATCCGCGGAGCACATAAACAGGGGCCATTTTTGGACCCGGTGCTAATGGGGCATTAGCACCGGGTCCAATGGCTAGCAGCCGCGCGCAGGCACGCGCGGCGCGCGTCGGTGGGGGAGAGGGGATTTAGCACCGGTTGCAGCCAGCAACCGGTGCTAGATGGTCACCTTTAGCACCGGTTGCTAGCTCGAACCGGTGCTAAATCTCGAGAGAAATTTAGCACCGGTTCTAGCCAGGAACCAGTGCTAAATTCTCGAAGTTACCACCGGTTGCAGCCAGCAACCGGTGCTAATTATGTACCTATATATTCTCTTCTTCCTCCCCACGCCTGAGCCAGCATGAACACTCCGAGCTGTGTTCATGGTGTGCTCAGGTTAGAGGGGAGATTTTGCCAAATTTTTTTCAAAAATTGTGAAGCTTTCCTTCTTTTGAAGCATTCTACGAGGTACACAATTTCATCCTCTCATGTTCTTGATTAGCTTCTATTGTTATTATACTTTATAAATATGAAATTTGTGAAGAAAAAAGAGAAGAGAGAGAAAGGGATACATATATGTGTGTTTATAGTGGTTTAAATTTAATGTTAGGTATGTATATGAGAAATGTTTGTTAGAAATGTTTTTTCAGTATGTTTTTTAGTATTTTATTTATAAATGGAATAGAATGGTTTTTAAAAATGTGTTATGTAATTTTTTTACATTAATTGGAGATATGTGAAATTGGTTAGTTTATTTTGACAGAAGTTTGTATGTTGTAATGAGTATTTTTTAATAACATTTATTGTTTTTTGAGAAATAAAAGCCTTATGGGTATATCGATATGGCTACTGCTGGAGGGAGTGGGACCGGTGATAGTGATCGTGGTTCGTCTCGCGGGAAGGACAAACTACAGTACCACCTCATGATAAGTCGAAAAAACCAGGACCTTGGGTGGAAGCACAACTTAATTTTTTGATAAAAACACATGAAGAATGTGTTGCAAGTTGTGAGGAACCTGGTTTTGATCTTGAAGATCTATTGCGGCGCTACGCTCCACAACCACCAAACCCAGCTCCACCATCTTCTGCACCAGGAAAAAATACATCAGTGCATCCTACTTTTCCATCCAAGGATGGTTGAAGATCTAGGTCATGTTGCATGTTGGATGTGGAGAATTTTATGTACGGCATTTTGAATAAATTATGAACCTTGGTCGTGTTTCATTATGACTTTGAGAAATACAAGTTTAGTTTCAATAAATCGTGTTCGATATTTCGTTAATTTTGTAATGTATGAATTAATTAGATCACTTTGCTAAATATAGATGGGTAGGCAATGGATGCACTTGGCGGACCGTCGCAGTCGGCAGTGGGTTGATGGCATGCATGCCTTTCTCGATGCGGCGGAGGACAACAAGTCGCCTTCAGGTGACATGTTTTGTCCGTGTGGGCAATGTAAAAACCAGATATCGTACAAATCAAGAGGGGTTCTTCACTTCCATTTGATGACCCATGGTTTCATGCAAAACTATGCGGTTTGGTCGAAACACGGTGAAAGGGGAGTCATAATGGATGACAATGAAGAAAACGAGGATGATAACGACATTCTGACATTGGCTGATCAATATGGTGCCTTTGCGGATGTTGCAATGGATGATGCAGACCAGGAAGATGTTGCTCCACAGAATGACCCTAATGATGCACTTGGTCAAGTGTTACGTGATGCCGAGAAAGACTGTGACAATGACAAGGAAAGAAAAAAGATAGATCGTATGTTACAGGACCACAAAACTGATTTGTACCCAAATTGCAAAGAGGGGCTCAAAAGGTTGGGTGTCACGCTTGATGTTTTGTAGTGGAAGGCATCTAATGGTGTTACTGACAAGGGCTTTAAGGAATTACTGAAACTCGTGAAGAAGATTCTTCCCGAGGGTGACGAATTACCATCAACAACGTGGTAAGCAAAACGGGTTATTTGCCCTCTCGGTTTAGAGGTGCAGAAGATACATGCATGTCCTAATGACTGGATCCTATATCGTGGTGCTGAATACGAAAAGTTAGATTGTTGTCCAGTTTGCAAATGCGCATGATACAAGATCAGGCGGGATGACCCTGGCGAGGTTTATGGGGAGACTATTAAGAAAAAGATTCCTGCGAAGCTGGTGTGGTATTTTCCTTTAATAGCACGTCTGAGGCGTTTGTTCAGGAACAAAGAGCATGCCAAGTTGATGCGATGGCACAAGGAAGAACGTAAGAAGGATGGTAAGTTGAGGCACCCCGCCGATGGATCCCAGTGGAGGAACATTGACCGAGCACGCCCAACATTCGATGCTGATGCAAGAAATTTAAGGCTTGGTTTAAGTACTGATGGCATGAATCCATTTGGTGAAATGAGCAGTAGTCATGGCACTTGGCCTGTGACTGTATGTATCTATAACTTACCTCCTTGGCTATGCATGAAGCAGAAGTTCATTATGATGTCGGTGCTTATCCAAGGTCAAAAGCAACCTGGCAACGACATCGATGTTTATATAAGACCATTGCTTGACGAACTTAAACAATTGTGGAAGGAAGAATGTGTTACTATGTGGGATGAGTACAAACAGGAAACTTTTAACCTTAGGGCACTACTTTTCATCAACATCAACGATTGGCCTGCACTAAGTAACCTGTCCGGACAAACAAACAAAGGATATAAAGCATGCACACATTGCTTAGAGGATACTGAAAGCATCTATTTGAAGCATTGTAGAAAGGTTGTTTACATGGGTCATCGTCGATTTCTTCCTTCAAAGCACGAACTACGAAAGAAATGTCCACACTTTGGCGGGAATGCGGACCACCGTACAAAGCCTATACACCGCAATGGACAAGACGTATTTGATATGGTGAAGGATGTAGAAGTAATCTTTGGAAAGGGAGATGGAAGCCAACCTGTCCAGGCCGGTGAGAATGGGCGTGCCGCGATGTGGAAGAAAAAGTCTCTTTTTTGGGAGCTTCCTTATTGGAAATTGTTAGAGGTCTGCAATGCAATTGATGTGATGCATCTGACGAAGAATCTTTGTGTGAACTTGATCAGCTTCCTTGGTACTTATGGGAAGCCAAAAGATAGACTAGAAGGACAGCAGGAGCTGAAACGTTTGAATCTACTGGAATGATCTACATCCAGAAAACAGAGAGAAAGGACGCAAGTACCTACATCCCGCCAGCTTCACTCTCAGCAAAGAGAAGACAAGTATGTTTGAATGCTTGAACAGTATCAAGGTCCCGTCAGGCTATTCTTCCAATATTAAAGGAATAATTAACATGAAAGATAAGAAGTTCACAAACCTCAAGTCTCACGACTGTCATGTGTTGATGACCCAACTGCTTCCCGTCATACTGAGGGGTGTGCTACCAGTTAATGTGCGAAAAGCGATTGTGAAGCTATGTGCATTCCTTAATGCAATTTCTCAGAAGGTGATCAGTCCTGAAGAGTTGGATAGGCTATAGAACGACGTGGTCCAATGTCTTGTCAGCTTTGAGATGATATTTCCACCATCCTTCTTCAATATTATGACACTTCTATTGGTTCACATCGTCAAAGAGATTCGTATACTGGGCCCGGTATTTCTTCATAACATGTTCCCTTTTGAGAGATACTTTGCTGTCCTGAAGAAGTATGTACGTAATCGTGCTCGTCCAGAAGCATGCATTGCTAAGGGATACGAAACAGAGGAGGTGATTGAATTCTGTGTTGAGTTTATCGAAGACCTCAAGCCGATTGGGGTGCCTGAATCACATCATGAGGGGCGACTTGGTGGAAAGGGCACACTAGGAAGAAAAACGATGGTAATCAGAGACATGCTGACATTTCGTAAAGCACATCTCACAATTCTACAGTAGTCAGCCTTAGTTGCTCCATACATCGAGGAGCACATGAAGATTCTGTACGAAGAAAATCCAGGAAAGACTGCGACCTTTATTCAACGTCAGCACAATAGTAGTTTTGCAGATTGTTTGCGAGAACGTCTGATGGGTGTTGTGGGTATTGATGCACAACTAGCCTTTCTTGCTAGGGGTCCATCAACCACGATCTTAAAATTCCAAGGCTACGAAATAAATGGGTATACATTTTATACAAGAGCCCAAGACAAGAAGAGTACAAACCAAAATAGTGGTGTCCGGATCGATGCGACCGACATCAATGGCAATAAGAACTCATACTGTGGTGTCATAGAGGAGATATGGGAACTGGAATATGAACCTTTGAAGATCCCCCTGTTTAAGTATCAATGGGTGAAGCTGACTGCAGGAGGAGTTACAATTGATGGGTATGGGATGACTATAGTGGACCTAAACAAGATTGGGTTTCTGGACGAACCGTTCGTCCTAGCCAAAGATGTGACACAAGTTTTTTTATATAAAAGACATGGCTAGCAAACCAAAGAAAGGGACGAGCAAGCAATCGGACCCATCAAAAGACGAGCCAAAGCGTAATATAGTTCTTCCTGGAAAAAGAAAAATCGTAGGAGTTGAGGATAAGACAGATGAAGATTATGATATGCTCGACGGTCGGCCTCCATTCTCGGTGGCTGCTGACCCAAGCATCCTGTTATCAACAGAGGAGACACCCTATCTACGTTGCGATCACAATCAAGGGACATTTGTGAGGAGAAAGTTTGTTAGTGTTCAAGTAAACAATGATGCTGTATAATTTAATTGCACTATGATGTAATTTACAATATTATCTTAAAGTTATTTGTGTATATATATTTTGTAAACATTTTAGTGTTTTTTGCAATTTTTTTGCTCAATATTTTATTATAACCTAAATATTTTATTTTTAACTTAAACAGATGTGGCTAATAATGTATTCATTATAACCTGAATACATAAGACTAATATTATTTTTATTATAACCTATAGAAATGCCCGTAATATTGCAACTATTTTTTTAGATTTATTTCATATATAACAAATATATTAAACTCTTTTTCTTACTTTTAATATATAACAAATATATTGAATTTAGCACCGGGTATTTGCAAAACCCGGTGTTAAATATAAATTGCGCCAAAAAAGTGGCGCGAAACGAAATATGGTCACCTTTAGCCCCGGACTGATCTAAGACCCGGTGCTAAAGGTGCCCCTGTTTCGTTTGGCGCTGGCGGCGGACATTTAGGGCCTTTAGCACCGGGTGTAGCCAAGGCCGGTGCTAAAGGCCAATCCTATATATATAGAAGACTTAGAAATTTTTCACAGCCGCCGCCGTTCGTCTTCCTCTCCACATGCGCAGCTGCGCGCGTTTCGTCTTCCCCGTCGTCCCCGCCGCCGCCGCTCAACCGGCCAGTCTCCGCCCGACGCGACAGTCGTCGACCGCGGCGCCCCCTTCCCCGACCCCGACGCACCCTTCCCCGACCCTGACGTCCACCCCGACGCCGGCGCCCCCTTCCTTGGCAACCTCGCTCCGCGCCACCGTCGTCGCCAAGCCGCCACCCCGCTGTCTCGACCCCCGGCGCCGCCCTCGACCGTTGTCGCGTCGTCCTCAAGCCGCCGCGCCGCCTTCCGGCCGCGGCCGCCCCGACGCCCCCACCCGCCGCCACCGTCGGCCGCGCCGCCGCCCCCGAAGCGCCCGCCGACCGTCACCCCCGCGTCGTTTGCCACCACCACGACGCTCCCGGCCGCCGCCGCGCGTCGCTCGACCTCCGCCCCGAGGATGTGCCCCGGCCAACGCGCCCCGGCCGGCCCGAGACGCGTCGCCGGCGCCGCCCGTGACGCCCGGTCGCGCCCTGCCGCCGTGGGGACCGCGCGTCGTTCGGCCGCCACCCCGACGTGCCCGGTCGGCACCTCGACGCCCGGCCGCGCGTCCTTCGCCCCCGCTGCCCGCCGTGCGGCCTCCAACGGCCGTTCGACAAATGCGAGCTCGTCTCAAGCGAGCCGCCTGCGAACGGTTGTTCATCTCAAGCCGGCCGCGTGCTACCCCACGACTGCCGAGCACCGCCGCCGACTGCCGCGAGAACGCGAGCTCGTCTGAAGCCCGCCGCACGTAAGCCTTTCGGACGTGCATGAAGAACTCGCACTAGCTGCATGTGTTAATTAGGGTTAATGATTAGAGTTATGATATTTAATTGGCTTAGAATATTTGACGTAGAATAATTTGTTGACTTGTTTAATTTGACTTACAATATTTAATTGAAGTAGAATATGTATTTGACTTAAATTTATTTATTTGACTTACAATATTTAATTGGCATAGAATATTTGAGGTAGAATATGTATTTTTGATGATGATGATCCACAAATAGGATAATGATGAATTCTTAACAGCTCAATTTGGTTTGGGTGGAAACAATGATGCGCAACCTAGCATGGAAGAAATGCTTGGTATTTCTGGTGACGATAATTTCGACCAGGCGCAACCTACTGTGGGTCAACGTAGTAACGATGAGCCCACGTCTAGTTAGGTGCTAAGGTTTTTCAAAAACATTGTATACATTATCTTAACCTAATATTGTAACTAATATATATCATTTAATTATTCTAGCCATCTACAACGACAACTCGCGCTAAGAAAGGTCCTGGAAAAAGAAGTACGACTAAGAGGCTGAAGGAAGTGAAATTGCACCTCACCAGAGTGGAGGATGATGGCGAGCCAAGTGAGCCCAAAGAAATTGCCAGAAGATTCGTCTCTCAGTGTGGGGTTATCGTTCATGAACGCGTTCCCATTAGCATCAGAAAATGGAGATCCACAGACCCTAGAGAACCGTATGTTCTGGCTGATACGGAGAAAGAAATGCTCTGGTCTAATGTAAAAGAAATATTCGGATTTCCTGAAGATCGTGAAGATAAATTGAAGGATTGGACGCTGAAAAAGATGGCAACTCAATTTCAAGATTACAAGACAAAATTGTGGAAGAAATATATCAAGACAGAAGAAATTCCTGATTTTGACGATCACCCTACCATAAGACGTCATCATTGGGATGCGTTCGTGGAGTACAAACAGTCTACAGAAGGATCAGAGATATCCGGAAGGAACACGGGCAATGCCGAAAAAAAGAAGTACACCCATCGAATGGGTTCAGGCGGTTATAAAGGCAGCATCGGCAAATAGGACAGGATGGAAGAAGATTTGTATGCTAGAGGCATTCGTCCAGCGACACATGACTGGCCGTTACGATCAAAGCATTGGTATTATGGTCATGGAGGCACTCTGAGTCCTATAGACGGATCTTTGGTTTTCGGCGACGACTTGCTAGACCTAGCTCACCGCCTCCTTGAAATCATAAAGAAAGCTGAGGCCGGAGAATTCATTCCTGACAGAGACAGAGATGAGCTAACATGGGCCTTAGGAAACAAGGAGCATCCTGGAAGAACGCGTGGAGTAGGAACTTCTATTTCTTGGAAGTATGCTTTCAAGGAGGACAGCTCCTCCTATAGGAGCCGTAAGCGAAAGATGACCGAACAAGAGAAAAGGATGAGGGAGCTAGAGGAAATTGTAGCCGCTCAGGGTGCAGGGATACAGGAAATGGAGGTAGAGATGGATCATCGAATGAAGCTGGCACTTATTCAGATGACACAAGCTAGAGGAACAGAAGATCCTAATGATTTGGTTACCCCTCCACAACAACGGAGCAGTCACGCTTCCACTGAAATTCCCGCAGCTCAATCAGAACCGGCTCGTTACCCTGTGGATGAAATAACTCAACGCACCGCTTGCGAGCTTCATGCAACATTGAAGAACATATAAGTGGTGGTACGTCTAACAATGACTTAAATTTAGTTGCGAATATTTATTTATTTGACTTATTACAATATTTAGTTGAGAATATTTATTTATTTGACGCACTCAATATTTGACTTTATTCCCCTTCAATATATGAGGTCGCATACGGTATGGCTAAACCATTGGAAGAGGGGACATATCAGAACTTATTCAAGTTTGTGGATAAACAAAATTGGATGGACTCCATATTGTTGTCATACAACTATGGGTGAGTGCAAACACTATGTACTCCATTTTATTTTCTTCATCACTCATTATACTATGACACTTATATGTATCGCTATAGCTTCCACTGGATCCTCATAGTACTGAATCCTGATAGAGGTGTGGTGAACGTCTTTGATTCGTTGAGGAAGCCACGAGAAGAGTATCAAGAAATCATTGACATGTTTGTAAGGTCGTACATATATATACTTTTCACCAATTCTAATTTAGTTTACAATTTGAGACTAACAACATGATTATGTAAATGCAGGATGTGGAACGAAATTCGTGAAAAGCACCCTGGATTTGAATATGAAAAACTTGTATGGAAAACTGAATTTCCGGTACGCATGCAATTGGTACATATACACGTCTTTGCTAATCAATTAATAGAATTATCTTTGACTTTGTTTTCGCCAATAGTGTGCACAACAGGGGCCAGACAATAATTTACGTGGATACTACGTCTGTGACAACATGCACAGCTGGATTAAAAAACATTTACTAACCATGATATTATGGTACGCAATTAATATTTACACATTTCTAATTCAAGTGCACCATTATTATATTTTAATTTTAATTGTTTGCAAATTGTAGATGGTGAGCATCTCGGATAAAAGTCTCGAGCAGCATAAGATCGACACAATTTCAGAACAACTTGTCGGATTTATTTGGGACGAGATCGTCAATGAAGGCGGAGAATTTCATTATCCAGATTCATGGGATCGTCCGGACAACTTAAGCCTTCGTTCCTCTTCCGCTCTTCGTAGTTCCTCAGCTCGTCCTAGTTCCTCTGTCGCTCATAGTCGTAGATCGTAATGCATGCATGAATCTTAAGTTGTACTATAAACTTAACTCTTTCGGCACTATAATGTAATATATATGTCTTTTTTATTTTTATATATACGAGCCCGGCCTATACGAATACTTACATCCGTATTAGAACAAATATGTAGGCAAAATACGTATACAAACAAATATATATATGCGCTGGAAAAAGAAAAAAATAACCCTTGATTATTAGCACCGGTTTGTGCCACAAACTGGTGCTAAAGGGGCTCGCGTAGGCGCCACGTGCGCGCCCCCTTTAGCACCGGTTTGTCCGTACCCCTTTAGCACCGGAAGATCTGCACCGGTTGGAAAACCGGTGCCGAAGGGGGTTTCCCAACCGGGGCAGATGCGTCATTCTCCCGTAGTGATTCCAATGTAATTGCAAACGATGGTTAAAGAACAATTGTGAAATCCCCACTTTAGCTGATGTTGTACATGAGTGCCCAGATGATGGGTGAGTGTTCTAAGAGAGTTTATTACTTAGTAGACAGATAATAACTCACAAGCAAAGGTAGGCTGAATGAAAACTAAAAATCGATCCGATGATATGGTTTTTTGGGAGATTGAACCTAAGCTGCAGCTAGCTTAACCAATCCAGAGGAAGTTTGATTTGTTTCTAAATGTAAGAAAGCATCAAAATATTATTGGTAGCTTATACAAGTAAGCCAGTGGGCATCAAAATGAAAGGCACCAAATTTGTTGCATCATTATTAAAACTAGCTCATACAAGTAGGCAAGTGCGCAAGCAAAATGAATCTCCTGTGACGGTTTAGCTCATATATATTGAGACACCGTCAGATCAGAAGCAGAGTTTGGAGCTGGACCTAGTCGTTCTTCGTTCCTACAGTCAACTTGCAATAACGTGGTAATGTAAAGTTGCAGCTCATGGGGGCATGGGGGCTAGTCACGCCGCCGTATGTAGTCGTTCTCCGGCGAGCAGATGATGCGCCGCGCTTGCAGAGTTGCAGACACCAGGGGTGGACGGTCCCATTTTAGCCGTCCGGATTGCGGCAAGGGAGCCTTCCTCGTGAGGACTCAGGCCGTGAGAGCAGAGAGCTTGACGCGGCAGCTGGGTGGCGTCGTTGTCGCATTCAACAGGAACAATGGAGCTTGATCGGACCACCGGCCTGGTTCAGACATTACGGAGCTCCTCCGAGCTGGTCGGCGGCGGCACCGGCCTGTCTTTTTGTTTCCTGACGAAAGCTTGGCATAACAATCCAGCCACCTGCCCTCTAAATCCTAATTGAACATACTAGAACATTATTATTCTAGAAGAGGGTTCCCCCGGCCTACTCTGTTTCATGGATCTCCCTACCCGTCCCTGACCATCCTTCTCTTCCTTACTTGAGTTGAATATGAATTAATATTTTCTATTCGTGGAACAATTTTTACACATTGTATTCCATGTTCATGCCAATTGCTCAGCTAGCTGTTCCGAATGGCTGTAAGTCTGTAACTGAATTAAGAACCCGAAGGAAAATACAAGACTGCACCCTACTGAGCAAAGCAATTTCATCCGTTGGCAAAGGATTGCACAGATGCAACGTACTAATTGCAAAAGTAGCTGATGTATCACGACGACGTGTGAATGCACATTGACTTTAATTTAGGCCAGTAGGTAGGACAAATGCATTCTACAATATGTTTAGTTCATTGATAGCCCTCAAATGATAGGCGACTAGGTACGACAAATGCAAATTTCCTTCATGTTCAATGCTTCTTTCAACCAAGCAACAAATTCCCAACTCTTGAATTTAAAAACCTCGATCATTGAGGAAAACATGTCAAAAAGGGCAGCAGGGCACACAGGCAAGAAGTAGATGACAACTGGCCACCTTTCTCGAATGATAGGCTCAAGTATGCATCCAAATTTCGTGAGCTAGGTGGGATATTTCACTGATGAGAGTGCTTAAATACACTTATTTCCACCACCTTCATTTACACATAGCGAGGATACATGTCTCAGTGCTTCATAGTTCATACTGATGAAGTGATGATACCCTCGTGCGTTTGGTATATTGGAGATAAACAAATAAACTATAGTCACAGGAGTGAAGGATACTTGCATTGGCATGTTGTGGTGAAGGCATTATGAAACAACGAAAGCCCCAAAATTAATGAGAATTTTTCAGCTTTATGGAGGTCAGTTGAACGAAACAACAGAGATTTATCTAGTGTCTAGTTAGGAAGAAGCACTACGGGAAGCCAGGTCTTTGCCGAGTGTCCCAGCAAAGACCAAAATACACTCGGCAAAGCCTTCGCGAAGGGCACTCGGCAACAAGAGACTCGGCGAAGGCCTTCTTTGCCGAGTGTCCTTTTTCGGGCACTCGGCAAAGGACTTGTTTGCCGAGTGTCCGAAAAAAGACACTCGGCAAAGATTTGACATTCGGCATCTACAGGTTTTCCCGTAGTGAAGCAAACCTGTCTATCTGGCTTCGAATTCATACCCTGACCCTCTCTCCGTAATGAAGCATTATGATTGTTATTGTGTTTGATAAGTATTATGTTGCCCAGTAATGCGATACGAGATCATTTTGGGCAAAGAATGCATGCTGGAAAGACATTTTTTCGGATAAAAATTATCTGAGGACGGTTGGCCATATGTACATGGTGTATAACTTTTATGAGAACACCAATTTAACCGAATAAGATAAGTGGCAAATATAATAATGCATGACTTTGAATCAACTAAATATTTTGTCTTTTGCACATCTAAGCATATTCAATAATAGAAATCTTAGTACGACCGTCTATAGTAACTCATTGTTCCTTGGTAAATAAAGCACAACAAGGATATTGATATCCATATATGCACAAACATGTATAGCACTATTAATTTCCTATTGAAAAGACATGTGCTTACAATCCTTTTCAATTCTTCATTTCGTTTTGCATCTAGGACAGGAGATTATTTCAGCTAAAAGGGATAATTTTGAATTTGGCATATGCACTGTATATATGTCAGATATTCAGTGTCTCTTTAATCCTTGATTTAAATTAGTCCATTGTAATTCAAAGTCGTTCTTTGTAATGGGTTCCCGTTATAGAAATTATAGTTATAAAACATCATGGAGCAAATTCATTGGTCTTCATGTTCCAAGTCGCTGCATGGCCGCTGCAAGCCGGAACAATTGAGAACGGAGGTCATCGGGTGTAGGACATGTCGGGGAGAAACTCAGCGATGCGGTGGTGTTCTGGCGAGTGGCGAGCAGCGAATGCGGCACGCTGGCGGAGACCAAATACCGTGCACCACCTAGGCCCAATTTAGCTGTCGGACGGTAGATGCGCAGGTGAGATCAGCCAAAGATTGCGTCGTCCTTGCGAGGAGGGCCTGGGAGCCAGACGGTGCCATGGCAGAGGGATCAGGCCGTGAAAGCAGAGCTTGCCACTGAGCGGCAGCGTCAACGTGACATGTCGTATTCGTCAGGAACATGGGAGCTTGATCAAACCACCGGCCGGCTTCAGTAGTGGCCCGAGGCCATGGCTCAGCTCCTCCGAGCTAGTCGTCGCTGGCGCGGCCTGTCTTGAAACACTACGGATTATACTACAACATGGGAGTCATGTGAAAACGGAGTGATTGCACATATTCACAATGGGTTCTGACATTGGAACATTTTTACAGCCCTACCTAGGTGGAGTATAACAATCCAGCCACCTGCCCCCTTGACCCTGACTGAACATTTTATTTTATAGTCCTGTTTTTCTACACTAGAATATATATAATAACAGGGTCACCCCTGCTCTGTTTGATGCATGGATCTCCCCTTCCCATTCTTCTCCTTCCTTAATTGAAATGAATATGAATATTTCGTGGAACAATTCTTTTACCTCATATTCTAGGTGTACTAACATGGAGATTGCTCCAGGTTAGCAATATCCTTCGATTGCTGCAGGTTAGCAGTATGCTGCGATATTGAAGATACAAAACTAAAGAAACGGAAATTGTTCTGGTCGTTCCTCTACATCTCATCCCATGAGGTTTCGTTTAGTTAGCAACGCTGGAAAAGGAGTTCACTACGTGTTTAATTTGAAATAATGTTGCAACCTTTCTTCAAGTGCAACAGTTTTGACCAGCTACAAATCTGCATGCTTTTTTTTAATCTAGATTCTGGTGGCCGTAGTGAACAACTTTATCTCTCTACACGTGTTTCTCTAACAATGCGAACTAAATGCCTCAAAATTTGTAGCTGAAATGGAGTTGGTCGCAGTTGATCAGCTATTTCGGATGATTGAGTAATCACACATCTCATGCATACTTGCGAATTGATAGAAACAAATTGTGTGCTTTTTATGATGAGAGTGCTTAAATACTCCAGAAGCAGCAGCACCTCTTTATCTTAGAATGCATGGCCGATTATGTATGTACAGACAGTTCCCTTGGATTTTGGAGATGAACAAACCACAACAATCACATCTAGGAGTCCTGCAAATCAATTTGGGTGACAACTCTGAGGATGAATGTGAAACTGGTGATATGGTTGTAAACATGCTCAGACACTAATTACTAGGAAGGCGTGCACCAGACAAGTTGCCATTGTTTCTTAAGATTCTGCATTTTGTTGCAAAAGTAGCTGATGGAGGGCTTAGGATTGGACAACTGGTTACTGCACATTGACTGTACACCAGTGGGCAGTAAAAATGAATGCTACAACAACGTTTATCTCATTCGCCTGGGGCCCTGCTGGTGGACATCGCTGGGCAACAGGCAGCTTGGTCGTTTCATTCCGCAGCCTGCTACAAATTTGCACAGGATTATCGCAGAGCTGCTAGTCCTACGCCACTTTTCCTGATGCAAGCTTGCAACTAAGGCCTGAAGGATTGCATGAAATCTGTGTGCATTCATGCACTTGCTGGATTCAGACCTTTACGATCTCTCGGTTTTAACATTGTTAATCTCCTGAGACACCTTGGTATTTAGATGTCAAGCATACTTGTGGCTAACTGCTGGAGAATTATAGTTCTAAAATTGTGGAAACGTGCTGCCATGAAATAAAATTTTAAGCGCTGCTTGTTGCAGTTGTTGGTCTATCAAATTCTGAAGTCGAATGATGTATCACTAATCCAAGAAATGAAAGAGAAAGAGAAAGAGAAACTTCAACTCCATATCAAAATAAACAACTCAACCTGTTAGGAATACCTACATCTATATATCTCGTTCTTGCAATACATGATGAATATTTTGTTAGGGTTCGTGCATTGAACGAGCAGGTCGCCGGTCGCATCACAGCGAGCTGGAGCCGACCAGCTTTCGCAGGCCATGCCATTGCCATGGTATTGAGAATGGAGGTTTCCGGGTGAAAGGACATAACGAACAAAGGTGTACAAGTAGAACGATCCTGTCAGGCTGCCACCTAAACCTGATCTTAATGGTATATACAGGGTTCCTCTGTTCTGTAGCCGTTGAGGGCTGTTGCGTTGCGTTACATTTGGTAGTGACAGAAAGCAGAAGTTCATGTCAATTGCTCAGCTAGCTGTTGCAAATGACTGTAATTGAATCAAGATCAAGCATCCTAATGAGAATATAAAAACTCTACTCTACCGAGCAAGGTATTTTCCATACTTAGGCAAAGAATTGCACAAGCTAGCACAAATTCGTCATCATCGTGGCCTCCGTCCCCATCTGCAATTTGAGCACACGCCTGCCAGAGTGCCAGTGCCGTGGGCGCGGCCGGGGAAGTCTTGACGCTGCTGGATGGTCCTACTCCTGGGTCTGAACATGTCGTGGTGACTGTGACCGTCGCAGTGACCCTCTCCGGGCTTGAGGCGGTCAATGGGCATATCGCGTGGCTGCTATCAGGTGCTTGGTGATCCATGGAGAGCTTGCCAGTCATGCATGATCCTCAGGAGACTGGAGACAGCGTCGCTGCAGAGGCGGCGTGCTTGATCCAGGGGTGGACCCTCCAATTCGTCAAGAGAAACGGAGCTTCGTCAGACGAGGCAGGCCACCGGCCTGCTTCAGAGTTGCACGGGACCAGTCTGACGCCTGCTTTGCTGTCATTGGCGCCACGCCGCCACCTATCTCCTGAATTCAAGCCTCCAACTGAAGTTTCAAGGATTGTTCGTTCGTGGACTGACAGCCAATGTCGCGGACTCAAAGCCTAGAAACTGAACATTGATTTGAATCTGGTGAAGCTTGTTGACAGTGTTGCTTTGCATCTTTCACTGCAGTATGGGATCATCCTCACAGCAGTATGTAGAAATATGAAATTGTCAAACACAAATGATGATAGTCACAGGCTACCGTATAAATCTTCTGATAAAAGAGAACCAATTCAGAGCAACTGAACACTATTGAACCAGCCCAGCCGTGTTCGCTTGGCTTATCATCCCAACCCAGTGGATTATTCTCCTCGCAGAATACTATTGAACCAGCCCAACAGATTATTCTCCTCTCTGAACTTTCAGCCCAGCCCAGTGAAACGAACAGCAGCACCATGAAAAGAGCTGTGACAGTTGGTCAGCCTATTTGAATGATAGATATCACACATCCCGTTCTTGTGGAGGGAAAATGTGTGTGCCTATGAGTGATGATAGTCCTTAAATACTCCTGCTCATCATAGCTTAGATTGTATAGTTCTGACTGACAATTCAATGAGATATTGGAGATGACCAAACTATGAAAACTACAATTCTATATAATCCTTTCCAAGTTATTGGTGAAAGATGATTCCTTCGATAAACAAACACCAGCTTATAAGAAGGTACATGCAAGATATTTGAGTTTGCACTTTTAACTTTTGGTATCTTGTCTGACGCTTGCTTTGTTCCTTGTTGCAGGGTTTGGGCCTCAAATCATGCAAAAGTATGGAGACCGCTGGGAAATTTGAATTTTTCTCCTTCAATTGAAGGCTTTCAATTTTG
Source organism: Urochloa ruziziensis (assembly GCA_015476505.1). Taxonomy (NCBI): domain Eukaryota; kingdom Viridiplantae; phylum Streptophyta; class Magnoliopsida; order Poales; family Poaceae; genus Urochloa; species Urochloa ruziziensis. The sequence continues at coordinate 43,225,531 of CM027120.1, read as the reverse complement.
ATATTATTCATGGACTTCTTCATTCTCAAACAATAACATTGTAAATGATTTTCCCTCTTCAATCAGGGCCTATTCCAGCCTCTTCGCAAAGATAATTAATAAGACCATGGAGTTTTGAGGAATTAGCAGTTTTGTAATCTGTGATGTGCTGATAGTCATGTAATTGGCTCAGACAAGATGGACTATCCCAAGTTCAGCATCATCCTCTCCTTTAGTTCAAAAACAAAGAAAAGAAAAGGATAACACCTTTGCTCAAGGTTGTCGACACACGTTAGGGTGCTATTTTCTTAAACTCTATTTTTGGCATCTATTAAGTTTTTACAAGTTTTTTCTTGTTCAAGTTTTGTTTTTATCACCAGTTATACAGCTTAGAATACGTTATAATCGGCTCCTGTCAAAAGCTTAATCTCGAGGTTTATCTTGATAGCTGATTAGATCTGTTCTAAGTGTTGCCTTGCTTAGCATTATTAGATCGCTTTCCTAGTTATCAAATATTGCTCAGCTTCAATCGGTTTTCTAACTGGTTGATTATCGGAATCGGCTATTCTAGTTGTTATTATATATCCTGAAATCGGTTATTTCTGTCCGATTTAACTGTGAAAAGAATCGGCTTTCTTCCTGTTTCTTACGTCCGATTTATCCTTGTTAATCAACAGGTCAGATTGACTGGCATGCCCCGGTTTTCAAGGTTACGCCTTTGCTCGTGTGTTCGTGCATCTGTTTCCGCCTGATTTTTGCATCAACAGAAAGAAAAGAAAACGATGACACCTTTGCTCAAGGTTGTCAACACAAGTTAGGGTGCTATTTTGTTAAACTCTATTTTTGGCATGGCAAAGCTGACTTTCCTTAACTTGACTGAATCACTAAAGCACGGTTGGGCTCATGATAGGGCCTTTGCTCAAGGTCATCGCAATGTTAGCGAGCCAAAACATTACAGACAACAAAATTCAGCATGTTTAGTTGTTTGCAATGTGTTCTGTATATACACAATTGAAGTTAAGCATAAACCTTGCATTAAAATGTAAATTGCATCCTTGAAACCTGAAGGTTCCTAACAAAAGTTAATATCGTTTGAGTGGTTGGAATAATAAGATGCTTGAAACAACTTCCATATCAAACATGTCTCGAGCAGTAGAAAAAGGAAGCAAAGAACAAATAAATGGAAAATGGATTTACAAGATACAGTACTGCAGCAAGAACTGCATCTCTAGATCATTAAATTCTTAAACAGAGGATCCTGAATATACATGTGTTCTGCTTGTCAAGCATTTGTGAATTCTTAAACTAGATACAGAAATATGATATTATCAAACTCTATGATAGCCACATTTTCTGAGAAAAAGAGAGTCAATGCAAAGTGAAAGTTTAAATTTGGCATTTAATTCCTGACTAAATTTTTTATATCGCAGAGGCCGGAAACATTTCCTTTATCTAAAAAAAAATTGATTCTTGACTAGCCATGCATACCAATTTTGTGAGGCAAGACATGCGTTTTGCATGTTTAACAAAAAACTCTGTCGCTGTGTACAATGTTGATGACAGCTTGTCAGCAGATTTGGTTGACTCGTTAATCACGCATTCCATCCGTGTCGAGCTAGAGAAAGGGAAATGTAATCACTCATGAGGCTATTTAAATACTCCGCACCTCATACACAGTCATACGTCATACCTTAGATTATTACCAGGTGCAGCCTAAAAATTCAATGAGATATTGGAGATGAACAAACTAGCGGTCATGATTGCATTTCCTTCTCCTGGTTGCGGGTGATGATTCAGAAGATGCATGCGAATCCGAATACAGTGAGAATGGCAAGTAACGCAAGACAAGACTAGATAACACCCGATCCCGAATCCCTGCCAATCCTGATCTAAAAAGTTGACTAATCCATCTCAAATTGTATCCAAGCTATTGTGATTTGGTAACAGAGGATAGTGCTGTAATGTCGTTGCCCTGTTTGTAACTATCACTTGCACAGCGTTCATATACCTCGCCTAAGGACCACTGGTGGTTATGCCACCATCGAACACTGTCACAATGAAGGCGGTGCAGAAGAACGACCCAGTGTACCACCTAACCAACTCAGCTAGAGGCCCGTTCGCCCTTAGCCATGCCAAAGCAGTACATAGTATTTTTCTTACACTACTAAAAAAACATTTTAGGAGACACTGTCAAAACATTTTTCGAGACACTTGTAAAATGTGTGCGTCTCTGTTAATGCTCATCATTTTCGAAGGCGGTGACGATCGATTAACGGAGGCGGAGAAAATCCACCATCTCTGTTAATAAATTAACGGAGGCGGATTTTGTAACGCAACCGTCTCCGCTAATACAATATTAACGGAGGCGGTTTTTGTAACGCAACCGCCTCGTTAATAGAGCCGAAATTAACATGACGGACCCTCTCGCGTTCAGCCCACGGCGCGACCTCAACCTTATCCTCCCATCCCCCTCCCGTCCACAGCGCGCCGCCATTCCCTCCCCCGCGCGCACCGAGCCGCCCCTCCCCTCCCCGGCGCTCCGAGCCGCCCCTCCCCTCCTCTCCCCGGCGCGCCGCGCCGAGCCGCACCTACCCTGCCCAGCGCGCTGCCTCGCACGCCCGGGACGCGCACCCCCGCGGCGACGACCGCACCGAGGAAGTCCGCGGCGAGCTCCGCGTCGGCGCGGTGGCGGAGGATGCGGAGCACCGCGTGCAGGGCCTCGAAGAGGTGGTTCTTGGCCTTTCGATCTGAACTTTTCTGGTTGCTGGCCTTGCTACCGCGCTCCGCCCAGTGAGGTCGCCGCTGCGGAGGTTCTGTGCGCCTCCTCCAACCTTTGTTTCCCTCTACTGCATACAGTACCTTAATTAGACCCGTTATTTTGTTTGCAGGTTTCGATGGATTGATTTTTGTCGCTCGCTCGGGTAGTCACTGCAGGTTTTGTGCTGCCATCCTCTGTCCCTATTTGTGTCCCTCGCTGTTCGGGAGTGCTCTTTCCCTCATGTTATTTCGTCCTCCTTTCTTGCTTGGTCTCCGGTTCAAATCATGCAATGGATCATGGACAGGTGCAGGGGGCGTGCTGTGCCGTTCATCTTTGCCAACGCTGGATCAACAGGTGCGAAATTCCTTGGAGTCACTCATGAATTCCCCCTTCTTGATACTACAGGGTGCCATGGATTTATGTTAGAACATCTCTAGCAGATGGAATTGAATCCTTTTGATATTATGGTTTCCACTATTTTGGTTTTCCCTTTTGATATTATGGAGCTGCAGGGTGCTGTAAATTTGTGATAGGGTATTTCAGTTAGCCAATTTAGACGTGTGTATGAATTGTGTTGTTGTCATCCCTTTTTATTATAATGCATTGTGACTACACTTATTATCATCATATTCCATTTTCATTGCAGGCTATTGCTTTAGTGGTTAAATGCCATTCCAGTCATGGCTCTAAGAAATCACAATAACTGCATGGGGTTGACATTGGATTGCCGCGCCCTGGCTGCAGCACCTATATGCTTGGTGAGAGTCACAATTTCATCTATTGCACTGCCAATGTGTCTTTGTGATTGATCTGATTTTTTTTGGAACAGTTCAATATGAAATGCCAAATAATTCTTAGTGATGCCAAATATCATATGAGACCAAGAATGCACATTCAGAATGAATTGCTCTTGCTGCTTATTTGTAAATTGAAAAAAGCAAATGAAAATGTTAAATTCAGGGTGATGGCTTACTGTGTATTATTCTGAATATGTGAATTATAGTTATGTATGGTTGACAATAGGATTCAGAGATAAAGATTCTAGGTTGGTTTTGTTGCACGATCATGAAGATCTTGCAGTCTCTAGAGCATGCCTTTGAACTTCATTGATTCAGAGATAAAGATTCTGTGTATTATTTTTCTAGAGTACTTGGCCTTCTGTTACTCATGCCTTTGAACTTAATTGATAAGATTTATGTGTGCTGTTTATTTCCATGTTGAATAATCATTTCTGCAATTTACATTGGAGGGAATTTGTACTGATTATTGCATCATCTTTACTAAGGTACAGTGTGAGCTGAAATTTGTACGGATTTCATATTTTCTTGAATCTTGATAAAGGGTCCGTACTAAGTGCTTCCCAACAATACCCCATCTTTGTTTACAAAGCAGATCTAATGCTTGTCCTGTTATAAAATATGCATATGCCATTAACGATCAGATCAGTTTTTTCCAAATAATATTGGTACCAAATAATATTGCTAGCAGCTAGCACTGAAACTGTAAGTGTGCAGTGTTTGCAGCTTACTTGTTTACTTATTTACAGTAAGGTGCTTACATAAGATTTCCTATTATCCACCCAGTACTTTCAGAGTTTCAGTTGGAGATATTTTTCTAATTCCACTAAGCGTTGCATTCCGTATTGAATAAACTGCAACCTTGAAATCTGTTCATGTTTTCTAAGAAGTTAAGTTTTCTAATTCCACTAAGCTGATGTGTACATGGAGTCTTCTTTCTTTAATCAGACAGAAGTAGCATGCCAGTGATAGGAAAACACCAGATGCATCAGTATTACGAACATGTCCCTATTGTTTTTTTTATGTCACAAGGAAGGAGGATTGGAGCTAAGATTCATGCTGACTTTTTTTTAAAAAAAAATTCTGCTAGCACCATACTGCTCTGGTTTATGCATTGTAAACTTTTGGTGGTGTTTCCTCAGGAGCTGATGATGATAAAATAACTAGCTGGCTGAAGCGTCTTGAGATCGCAGAGGATGCTGCAAAAGGTCTGTGCTTTGCTAGGTTTTGCAATTCCCTACTTGTACATTGACTATGGAAATTAGCTGCCAGATTTTCTGAATGTGCAATGACAAAAATCAGGTAGAGTATCTCCACATAGGATGCTCCCCAACAATCATCCATAGAGACCTCAAGAGCAGCAACATTCTCCTTGACAAGAACATGAGAGCAAAAGTTGCAGACTAGGATGCAAATGATCAGTGTACATCCTGAACTATTTTTTCTTAACTAGGACAGCTAGGACATGTTTGTTTTTGTATACTATGACTCTAGCTTTGTTCTGTACTAAGCTTTGTGATGCAAATATATCTGATGTTAGATACTTAGGTCAGAACTTTATCCGACAAAATTTATCTGATGTTAGATACTTAGGTCAGAACATGAATGGATGTAATGTGTTTATCCGACATGAATGTGTGTAATATGTGTGGCCCGACAAAATTAGGATTCAATTTTTTTATCTGTAAAATCATTAACAGAGACGGTTTTTGTAACCGTCTCTGTTAATCATCGATGATTAACAGAGACCCCGGCTTAGAGACGGTTGCCAAAACCGCCTCCGTTAATCCAAAAAAACCGTCTCCGAAAATGTTTTTTGTAGTAGTGTTGGCCTTGTTTGTTGCGAATGATTGGCCGAATCATGCATGTCCACAGGGCGGGAGAAACTGAAATCTCTGCTTCACTGCTGATGACCTTCAGCAGGAGAAGCAATCCGCTTCTTGTTTCTTTTAATCATTTCTGTGACTTAACCAAATCGAGAAGAAAATTTGAAAATTTTAGAAGAGACAAATGCAAGCAAGCATCAATATGTAGTATCTTTTGTAGAGTGGACAGTATATAGTATCTTGATCCCTTGGCAAAGAAGTGCACACATGCAACACGTGTTTGTTGCAAAAGTAGCTGATACAGAGCTTGGAAGTGTACAATGCAACGACGTATGACTTTATTTAATTTGGTTGTTTGCCAGTGGGCAGGCAAAATGAGTTCTACAACAGCGTTAAGCTCATTGTTAGCGATGAGGTGAGATGCATAGCTTGGACTTGTGCATAACAGCATAAGCACACTTCTTTTTTGGCGAGCCGCGGCATGCACAAGGATGTGTTCCTTGAAGGCTGGAACAGAGGTACCAAGGAATGGTGATGGTGAGCTGATCTGCTTGTTGACAGTGTTGATTTGCATCTTTCATGAATAGTTAAAGCAAGCAACAGAGGACAGCCTGTGCAACAAGGGATCCGTCTCTGTCCTAACAAGATGCAGAAATATGATTTTGTCATACTCGATGATAGTAACAGGCTGCAATCGCCGCCATATAAAAATCTTCTGATGAAAGAGAGCCAATGTAGACTGATCGAACTTTGAAAAATTGGCATTTAATGATTTGATTAGCCATGCAGAAACATGATATCTTCAGAACAATCTTGGAATCCACCACCGTGCAAAAAGTAATTGTGCCAGTTGGTCAGCCGATTTGAATGACAGTAGCGACGCATCCCGTTTTTGTGGAGGGAAAATATCCGCATGACTGATGATAGCCTTTAAATACTCCTGCACATCACAACTTAGGTTGCATCGTGTGCTGACTGACAATTCAATGAGATATTGGAGATGACCAAACTACGACGATCACAGTTATGCTTTCTTTTACTGAATATGAGTGATCGTTTAGAAGACGTACGACCACCAGCTCCCAAGGGCAGTCCAAACAAGTGACACGGGAAGTTTCTATGGGATTAATTATCCTATCGTCGTAGGAAACTCTAGCCCAGGAGTTAATTGTTATGTCTCTGTAAGGTGCTGAGTTGTGCAAATGTCTAGCATTATAGGACAGGACATGTACTGTATAGAATGTTGTTACTAGCACACTACTATGGCAAAAAATGAGTAAATTGGTAAGTGATTTTGGTGACTAAATTAAGTTGTTTATTTCTTTTGGTGGACCAAGAGTTTGTGATCTGGTAGTTTTCTGACTTCAGAACTACAGTCTCATGTGCTTTGCTACATTTTTAAGCTTTTTTTTTTTGCTAAACCTTATTTTTACTGGAATGAAGTACGGTTGGCTCTGCCCATCACCGTCTCATTTCTTGCTCTCTGTACTTCGTTTTTTTTTTGTTTCCAGCCTGTGCCTTGTGGTTTATTTTTTTTTGGTTGGTTGATAATGATCGGAAGCTCTGAACTTGCTGGTAAGCAATGCAACAAGAGGAAACACGAAGTGGGCACTTAAAATTTGGCATATATTTCAAATAACTGATTTTTAATCATTCATCTACAATTTGTTATATAGGCTATACACATGTCCTTCATGTCGCCCAATTTTTAAGAATACTCCGTCATGAAACATGATCTCACAAGAAGAAGTAATCAGCTTCTTGTTTCTTTTTTGAAGGCGAATCCCATTTCTTGCTCTTCACGTACTTAGTTCCTTGTTTCTAGCCTCTTTCTTGGGTATATATTGATAATGAACGGAAGCACTCAGCTTGCCGTGATTAAAAAAAATGAAACATAAAGTGGACACTTCAAATTTAACATATATATTTTAAATACCTTACTAAATCATGCATCCAAAAATTGCTAGGCTACACATGTGCCCTGCATGTGTATCAACAATGAAAAGTAAATGATTTAAATCTGCCAGCACGCAAAGAGTTGGTGACAGTACATCAACCGTTTTGAATAACTGATTAATATCATGCATCACATTCTGAGGAAAGAGAAACCAAATGTATGTTGTCTGATACTGATGAGAGTTCTTAAATACCGATTCACCTCTCATCTTATGAGATTGCATGGGCAATAGGTGCCTAACAGTTCAGTGGGGTATTGGAGATGAACAAAATATGACGGTCGGTATGAGAATTTCTCCGACCTTTGTTGGCTGCTGGGTGCTGACTCTGACTATGAATGTAATTATTCAGAAGATGAAGGAACTTGAACTCTTTAGAAGGTGTTCACCACATAGTGACATAGCTAACCTTCCCTTATGCTTATAGTTGTTTCACTGGTGAAGTTTGCAAGAAAAAACAATATTCTCCAACCTTCTGTGTCCAACTACCAATAAAGGTTTACACTTAGCTGAAATTTGTTTGTCTCAGGTGCCAAGAAACTAAGGGTGTTGATGTGGCTCCCTCTTGGATCCTCATGTGGCAAAGTACGCTAGAAAGATTACTACCACTGGAGCCCTCAAAAAAAAAAGAAAGATTACTACCACTGGAAGACAAAGACTATATCGTTGTGAATCCTTCCATTGTTTGGACACTTGTGTACGATATAGTCTTTGTCCCTGGACTAGCAAGTTATCAGTTATCACAACTTGTATCTGGACTACTGGCCGGCCTGCATCAGATCAGTTGCACGTACATGCGTCCTGCGTGTCGGTCAGCAATGCATAGCAAGCATGAAATTTGGCACCGTGCAAAGAATTGGTCGAGTGGATTTGAATGATTCACTTATGAGTTATCTATCATGCATCCCCTCCTTCTAGATAAGGTGAAATGTGTGCATCACTTGTCATGGTGGGACTGCTTAAATACTCCTGCACCTTTGAGCTTAGATTGCATGGTGCGATGATAATTCAGTAAGATATTGGAGATGACCAAACTATGCCAATTACAATCACATTTATGCCCGTTGGTATTCGGTTATGATTCAGAAGACAAACAAACTTCAACACCTAGGCCTTTGTTTGTATACGCACTATTACCCTTCAATCCGTATGTTTTTGGAACAATTGAGGGGGAAATTTAGTTCATTTTTCACTCCAATCACTGCCGGCCAGCTTCGGAGTTGCATCGGGTCATTGCACAGGTCCTAGTTATCAACAGTGCAGCATGGCTCGTGAACGAAGCAGGTAACAGATTATAATTTGGTGGCGCGTGACACTTGCAACAACAGAGTAATTCACCAAGTTGAAACATGGGTCTTGCATATGTTAGTGAGCAACACTGAAAAGACACCCGAGTTAGAAGGTCTTGTTCCCTGTTTGTTACTATGTTTCCTCCACGTTTTCAATCAACAAGCAAGCATGAAACTCATGTTTTCCTATAGAATCTTCATCAGTCAAATCTTAAAAAGAAAGAATCCCCCGAAGATCCTTGGTAATCTCCTGATTCAATCATGCAATTAGGGTTCCAAGGATTGATCGTGGACTGAAAGCCTGACATCTGTCAGAAACTCAGAATCAGGCGAACCTCCATTGGTGACCGGATCGATCTGCTAGTTAACAGTGTTGCTTTGCATCTTTCAGTATAAAAACCAAGCAAAGACAATGCCGTTTGTGGCTGCGACGTTGTGCAACATGGGCTCCTCCTGAGTCCTCACCAGTTTGCCGGCAATCACCGCCGTACTACAAACCTTACAAGAAAAGAGAGCCAATGCAGGGTGGACTCTAGAAGTTTGGCATTCTAACGATTGACGAGGCATGCATCCCAACATTGTGAGGTAATACATGGGTCGTGCGTGTCTGTCAGCAGTGTAAAGAAAGCTTGAAATCCGGCACCGTGCAAAAGTTGGTGCGGCGGATTTTGAATGATTCAGTTATCATGCATTCCATCCTTCTAGAGAGGGTGAAATGTGTGCATCACTGCCTCACTGGTAGCGGTAGGACTGCTTAAATACTCCTGCACCTCAGAGCTTAGATTGCATGGTGCGGTGAGAATTCAGTGAGATATTGGAGATGACCAAACTACGGCAATCACAATTACAATCTGAATGTTGGCACTGAGTTATGATTCAGAAGACAAGGAAAGCGCAACTCATGCCATGTTTGCATACAAACTAATGCCCTCCAATCTATACGTGCCGGCAGAGATTGAGGTGGAAATTTAGTTCATTTCCACTTCAATCGACATGCAGTGTACCAGACTGCCGGACAGCTTCAGAGTTGGACAGGTTCATTTCGCACGTCCTAATCGTCGACGATGCAGCATGGCTCGCTTAGTTGCGTTGCACAGGTTCATTTTGCAGGTCCTAATCGTCGACGATGAAGCAGGCAACAGATTACAATTTTGTATTTCGTGACACTTGCAACAACAGAGTAATTCACCAGGTGCAAACATTGGTCATGCATGCATGAAACTGTTAATCATCCACTGGTCAGCCTAACTAGGTAACTGAAGAAGCAATCTAGCTACTTAGCTAGCATCTCTTCTTCCCCCTTTTTGTTTCTATGGTCCCTCCACGTTTTCTTTCAGCAAGCAAGCAAGAAACTCTTGTTTCGTAGAGAATCGTTATCATTCAAGTCTTAAGCAAAGGATCCCCCGTGGTAATCTATAAATGCATATCTTGACGATGCATCTCTGATACATGCAGGTGGTTACATACTATCTATAACGGTATTCTCGACAGGTAGGCACGGCAGCTGGAAGGCCCAGGCCGGGTGGACAGCTCCAATTTTTTTGTGAGGCAACGCATGCGTCCTGTGTGCCTGTCAACAATGCAAAGCAAGTTTGAACGCCGGTATCGTGTACGAGTTGGTCGAGCAGACTTGAATGGTTCAGTAATCATGCATGGTGAAATGTGTGCATCACTAGCCATGTTGGCCAATTTGAATGACTCGGTAATCACGCATCCCATGCATGATACGAGGCCTGATCGACGAAACAATTACCTGCCATGCGTGCTGTTCAAACTATTTTCTCCTTCTTTCTCATATTATTGTGAAAAATTTATAAGAAAAGAGATATGATATTATCTAATAATACAAACACATTATTGTTTCTCCTTAGTTTCTCCTGTGTTAGTTTTTCGGAGTTTTTCAGAGTTGTAAGACATTCTATCTGAATCTTTTGGCAGGCCAGGTGGCCGAGTCTGTAATCAGCCTCAAGGCTGTGGTCCATCAGTGTTGGCTGTAAGCATTCACATGTTGAATGTGAAGGCCGGAACCTTTTTTTCCTTAATCTAAAAAAACACATTATTGTGAAAAAATTATAAGAAACGAGATATGATATTATCAAACTCACATCTGCTGAGAAAAGAGCGTCAATGCAAAGTGAACATATTTAAAAATTGTATTTAAGATGGACTCGAAATGCATACCAAACTTGTGAGGTAAGGCATGCGTTTTGCAGGTTCGTCAAAAAATCTGGAACAGTGTAAAATGTTGGTGAAAGGTTGTCATAGGATTTGAACGACTTAGTAATCACACATCTCATTCGTGTGGAGCTGGAGAATGGGAAATTTAAATCTCTCATGAGACTGCTTATATACTCCTGCACCTGATGCCTTCGTGCCTTTGATTATTACATTGGGACATTGGAGATGAACAAACTATAGGGATCACGATTGCAATTTCCTCGCCTGGTTGTTGCCGATGATTCAGAAGATGGATGGGTAGGTATTGCAAGGAAGGAGTAAATAGTGCTAATTAAAGGATTGAATCTGAGATACATTCCCCACCGCCTCTGACTAGAGCTAGGACTTGGGCCGTGCCATTTGCAGGTCACCTGAAGCACGGCATTTTGGCACGGACCAAAGCACGACACGACACGATAAATTTTGGGCCATGCCAGCATTGTAGGAACGCGAGGGCCATGCCGTGCCTAGGATCTCGGTACAATGGATGGCACGGCAGGACACATATTTTGGGCCATTCTTGGGCCGACACGAATGGCCCATCAACACATCCATAGGCACATCTATGGTATGTGTCCTTATATTATTCATTCTGCCTTTCATAGAGGCTCACATAACTTCGTTAGTAAGAGGAAATCATAAAATTTACCTTTTAAGCATAAAATTGGGACAATAGACATTCATAAAATTAATAATGTTGCATTCGTATGACTACCAAAAATCCTAACATTCACCTATAGTATCTTCATAATAAGATTTATTTTCTCTTTTAATTTATAGATATATAATTGCGCGAGCAAATTAGCACATATAGTAAACAAGCACATGTATCTTGAGAGCCGTGCTTGGGCTAGCACGGCACGAAGGCATGCCGGCGTGCCAGGGTCCATGCTTGGGCCAAGTAGAAGACTTGTCGTGCCATGCCGGCACGGCACGATGTGCTTAGCGTGCCTAAAAGTCCCGACCTGACGTGGCACGAGGCACGAGAGGGCCGCACGACCCAAGTCCCAGCTCTACCTCTGACGATCTTGATTCCTACCCTAAATCCCTATTCATCCTAATATAACAAGTTGGCGAATTCTGCCAAATTGTATCCGAACTATTGTGATTTGGTAACAGGGAACTGTGTTGTAATGTCATTATTGCTCTATTTGTAACTCTGGCTTGCACAATGTTCAATACCTATCCCCAAGGTGTGATTCTGTCACCAACGAACACTGTTAATGCTGCACCACTGGCCATGGGTTCCCAGCAAACACCAGAGCCAGTGATTACAATGAAGGTGGCGGAGCAAAAAATGACAGTGTACGCGCGCACCGTGTAACAATATTCCTGCAAAGAACCGTGGCCATGCCAAACTGGCATTGCTTTTCTTTGCCTTGTTTGTTGTGAATGATTAGGCGAATCATACAACTGCACACCACTACTACAGAACCGAGATTTCGTGAGAGACAAATCCTCTCACTAAAATAAAACCGTCATGAAAATAATTTGTGACGCGCGACTTACGAAAATCCACTCACAAATATGGCACCACGAGAATGACATTTTTGTGAAGGCCAACCTCCAGGACCGTTTTTTGTGAGGTATTTCGTGTTGACGGCCTCCACGAAATGATTTGTGCCCACCAGGTCTTCAAGATTTTTTTTCATGAGAGTCACGCCACGAAAATACCGCCACAGAAGCTTACCTGCGAGTCTATTACTCTCACGAAAAAGCCACCAGGAATGTTTTTCTCGTGCACCTCTAACTCTCATGAAAAGTCATTTTCATGTTGACATGAGAACCACCCCGAAATATGTACAGACTCTCACGAAAAACTTGCTGGTACAATGACAGATTTCATTTTCATGAGAGTTGATAGAGTCACGAAATAGCATCATTTTCATTACAGTTCATTCGGTCATTAAAATAGCGCCATTTTCATGAGAGTTCATACAGTCACGAAAACAGCGCCATTTTCATGAGTTCATGCCATCACGAAAATAGCATGCACATATATGACACAAATATTAATATAGCAAACATCAATGCATACAATTCAAGTTCATTAGATCCTACAACCATTAGATCTAACAAGTCCACAAATGTGCTAGAGCATACAGATCATGCATTTGAACTACATAGGGCTAGTCTTGCATACTAGTCCATAGAGGTACAGCTACGTACTATCATCCAAAAGGCTAGCAACAACTATGCTTGAACCAAAAGTAGTGTTGCATCAGTCCAAGTTGAGCCAAAAGATCTCAAAAGCATGGTCATCGTGTGCTAGTTCTCTACTCTCTCCAATCAATTGTCATCTTCACTGCCATGAATGCTCTTCTCATCCATGCCATCACTGCTCTCCTCATCCATGTCATCACAGCTATCCTTGTCCTCCACATCGTAGTCGTCATCGTCACTGTCAGAGCCATCTATCTTGCTTGTTCTAAGCAGCTCAGAGAAAAAACACTATTACATCCCATTCTGACTTTGCGAGTGATGATACGATTTACCAGGGAATAGAGATAATATCCAGACGTAGCCTAATAAAATACATGCCTACTATAGTCACATCGTAGCCTAATAAAATACATGATATGCCTACTATGACATGCGCACTGACAGTGACAATGACGACTACGATGTGGAGGACAAGGAGAGTTGTGATGACATATGGATGAGGAGAGCGGTGATGGCATGGATGAGTAGTGAAGATGACAATTGATTGGAGAGAGTAGAGAACCAGCACATGATTATCCAGACGTCGGGCAGATCGATTCCAAAGGCCTTTATGTGCCCTTGGCTTCATCGATCCAGGTGCGGCAGTTGATTCGTACGAAGCCCGGCCCCCACGTACGAACCAGTCTCCTTGTTTGATCCGCGTGTGCTAGTTGACAAGCACCAGCAAGCAAATTCCTGCTTTGACGTGTGGCGGTGTAGGCCTGTTGGTTATGCAATGCAGTCTTTCCGGTTCAGAGCGCACAACTAGACTGCAACAACAATTCGTGTCTGCCCTGCTGCCTTTGATCCACGATGCACACGACACTAATACACAGAACGTCAATACTAGCAGCCGCAGAGGCTAGTGAAAATCATTTTTTCGCAGCCGGTTAGTTGTGAACCCTCCAGTAGAAACACATTTTGCTGTACCCTTCTCGGAGGATTCTAGTCTTGGCTTTGCTTTCTCCGAACAGCGTATCATTGTACATATAATTAATTAAGGATTCATCATGTTAACTCTTTTCTCTCTCTTCCTCTATGGTCTATATAAACCTGTGCTTGCTCGTTCTTCCTTCCTCAACACAGGGACAAAACTTGCCACCAAAAAGCAACTAATGGAGCCCTCACGAAAGAATCTCTCTACCACCACCGCCGCCGTCGTCCTCCTCCTGATCGTCATGACCTCCGGTACGTTCACTTAGCTTGTACACATGAACAGGCTACATGCACATGCATGTCTGTTTTGATTACTGTTGTCTTGGCTAATACTGTTAGCGACGTTCTTTCAAAAATGTATGTTCAGGCGTGGCACCCGTTGAGGCACTGTTCGGGTATTGTAGCCACTTCAGCGCCAACTATCATGGGTGGTGCAACAACAGAAACAACTCCTGCACCAATACATGCTTAGCCGAAAGCCCGGATAACGTTGAAGGATATTGTGGCGTCGCTTTATGGACGTCTGCGTGCTTCTGCGTCACCAAATGCTAGCCCTGCTGAGATTATTGATGCCATGTTGTACGGGCTTCGATCGAGATCCATGCGCTGCTCCGACAGAATAAAAAATATAATTTGCTGGTGGTACTGTAGCTACCGATTACTTAATTATTAGAGTTGTGATAAATAAAGTTGTTCGAGTGGTGGATCGTAATTAATATATTAATAATAATATTTTGCATTTTGTTGCCCAGTGTACAGGAAGGTAAGATTATATTTAACATTGTTGGAACATCTGAAAGCAGCATGAATGTAAATTCAAGTAGACTAAAATGATCCAACACTACTGCAGAGACCACAATCCTAAGCGGCGTGAAAATCTCATCCGCGTCGGCGCCAGTGCCACTTCCCTTTAAGAGATGCCAATAAGGTCGTCATACTAAGTAGTTATTTAACCACTTCCAGCGATTGTTTAAACGTGCTGGCGTTCTCCGCACCGCTTAGAATTGTAAGATACTCGAAGCGGCTTTTCCTTCGTCGGTTCGTTTGGTTCAGGTAAATGAATCGGTTTAATAAGCACCGTTGTGTTTATTTTCCCTAAATGAACCGGTTGTAATGCTGCATTTGTTTGTAATCCTACTCCTACCGGTTTGGTGAGCGCCAGTTAGAATGATGTTAGGACAACTAAAAAAACATAATTCACCATCGGATCTATGAGAGTAATCCAACATTATTATGAACGAATTGCACGAACATGATCCGCATATACTATCGTATGTGCGCGTGTATGTGCTAGACATTCATAGCAATAACATCATATTCAAATCGTCATTTGGCAAGAGCTGAACTCAACATGAACTTAGCTATAACATGCAATAGTGGGTACAAGTTCATCATACAAGGATTGAGTGAATACCTTAAACATCACATAGCTGTAGGCTGGACATCACAAGTAATAATAATATGGCAGTATAGTAGGTACAAGTTCATCATACAAGGATTGACTGAATACCTTAAACATCATATAGCGGTAGGCTGGACATCACAAGTAATAATAACATGGCAATATAGTAGGTAAAAGTTCATCACATAACTAGGTTAATCACACAACTGTAACTTAGCTAAACTCATGGCAATGGTGGAAACATGAAACCTAGTGGACAAAATGTCAATTCGTTCATAACGTCGGCGCTTACTTCACCAGATCTGCTGGGTTGTGGAGCTTACATCGCCATCATCGCACGTGCAGAACCTCCGTCGTGCCCACCAGGGGGACGGAGGTCGTGGTCAAAAGGACGCAACGATGAAGGCACATCATATCCTGCCACATCTCGGAAAGCGCAAGTGTCACACCCGGTTCTGCAAAACAAAACCGAGTGCACACCGTATGTGTGCCAGGATCAAGTTTCACACATACGGCGAACGAAAAGTGAATAATAGAGACAGTATCACATAAAAGAAAATGAATCAGAGTATTACACAGCTCAATCCTGGAAACGGAGGCTCCAACTCCACAAGCAGACGACTGGGGGTTGCGTACGCCTAGCACTCAGCAACGTCTTCAGTGAACTCCACAGTAGCTTCCTTCTTCTGAGCAACATTGTTTATAGCAAGGGTGAGCACATGTCGTACTCAGCAAGTGTGGGGAAAGTATGAATGCAAGGCTAATTCAAGGAGAGGCTGAGGGTTTAAAGCGATAAGCAATTTTAGTTGGTCAAACTTTTATTAGCATCTATTTACTATGATATAAATATATACCAACCCACATTAATAAAAATAGGGCGCCATAAGCACATGGCACAACGAGAACCACGATTTAAGTCCATCTTCAAGTTCAATTATCATGTGAGGGTCCAGGCCACTCATGACCGTGAGCACGGCTGTTATAACAGTTTTACACTCTGCAGAGGTTGTACACTTTCACCATAAGTCGCGCAAAAGTTCAAGAGAACTTTAGACCCAACCACGCTGTGCTGATCAGGCACGCATCACACTACCAAGGTGTGACTGCATAGGGACACTACGAGGCCTTTACAAAGATTCCCTAACAAGTGATAGTCCGCTAAGGTTTCAAGACGAAGCAGGCATAACCCTCTCTAATGGGCACACCTTAGCTTCCCAAGAGGGCCGGGCTATACACCGTCAACGCTTCCCCTCTTGCCCAGTCCAGGTAAGACTATCCCAAGCTAGAGTTTCTAATTAATTAGCCAAGACCAGAGCCCATTAGTCTTATGGTTGTACTGTTTTCCCAGGTGGTTCTCCATGTTCCGATTAAATCATATGATCTTGTATTAATCGGAGGTATAGCATAAAGTAAAGCATGTTTATCATTAATGTTTATTAGAACCACCATAACCCAAGTAGAGCAACTAGCATAGCTACCCAACATAAAGATAAACCCAGGCAGACAAGGAATAAGCATAAAAGATTAGGCACTCCTTAATAAGACCCATCAATATTAAATGCAAGCACATGCAATGGTGATTAAGTAAAGTTATTGGGACAAAAGCACAAGGACACACTTGTCTCAATTCCAGAGAATAGTTGCTCAGAATATCTTCAACTCTTCAAGCTCTCGAACCGTGTTCCTTCTACTCGCAGCAATCATCCAAGCAAAGCAAACATTCTAGAGCAAGCAAACAAAGACAACTAAGAACAATACACCAATCAAAATGAAAGCTTTTAAAGAGCGTACTAAACGATGGGCTCGCAAAGGCGTAGAGAACGTTGAAAACGGAACTGCGATTATAAACAAACTATCGAAAGATTTAATTATCAAAACAAGAGCTAAGTGCTTCATTTATTTTAATTACCAAAACATGTTTATATTAGAATTAACTCAATTTATATTTGCAATTGAAAAGATCGTAGTACACCTAGCCATATTTTATTTGCAATGGTTTATGTACAATTTATACCAATTAAATAATTTAATTTGAAAAGAAGCATATGAGATGGTCTAAGCGAATAACTTTATATTGCGTGTTCACTAAGCAAATTACATTAGAAACACATTAATGTAGATATTAACCATATTAACCTTATTTAAGAAAACGAAGTATAAGCCTCATCATATTTTATTTAGAAAAGGCATGTAAAGTAAGCATTAACCAAATTAATATTTAATTTGTAAAGCCGAGATATTTCCTAATTAAATTTTATTCAGAAAATATAATTCCATAAACATTAATCAAATTAAACTTTATTATGAAACACGCATTGTAGAGCTATATAGATTTTAATTGCAAAATATGCCTATAAGCAATTAATCAAATTAATATTTAAAATTAAATTATAAAAACACAACTATCATGAATAACATCACTAACACGTAATTTAAGTGATTACAAGTCTAACGAAACAAGAACGGATCAAAACGGATTTAAAACGTGGAAGTTATACCAAAAAGAAGGCTGCAGGGACTTGATCGCGATTAACCATAGATTCCAGGGGCTAGCTGAGAAGATTTCCAAGACTCAGTGAACAGTCGCCGAGAATAGATCAAAGGTCGGGGTTAGATCTACAAAAGATCAGGGCTGGGTTAGATTGAAAGGATCTAATCTTTTCAGGGGATTTTATGGAAGACTGCCAAGAGACAAAACTTTGATAAAAGATTACAGATTGATCCAGGGACCTAACCGCGAAAAGGTCATCTTCTACCTCTGGTTGCAAAGGCCGGCGGCACTGGCCGCTCGGCTCGCCTGCGATTGGCGCTACAGGGGTCCCGTCCGAGGTGGGGAACACGGAGAGGAGGATGAGGGGATCACTTTGAGATGCTCGCCGGCGGCGGGGTTGGACGGCGTCGGCCGGATTTTGGCCGGCGGCGGGACGGCGGCCGGCGGCTCGATCTTCAAGTGGCGGTGGTGCTCTGACGACAATTGGACGATGAGGAGATGGGGGTTGGGTGCGGCTCAGCTCGGCGAAGCTCCCCGCGGAGTCGCCTTAGTACGGCGGCGACGGGGCCGGCCAAACGGCGGCCGAGCTCGGCGGCGGCGCTGCGCGGCGAGGGTCGCGGCGCGACGCACAGGTGAAGGCAGCGGCGGCGACAGTAGGAGGGCACGGGCGCGGGGGGTGGCGGCTTTATAAGTGCGGGCGGCTGCGCCTGGCGTGGCGCGCACGCCGAGGAAACGGCGGCGGCCTGAGGCAGCGACGTCGGGTCGGGCCGGGACGGCACGGCCCGTTAGGGTTTCTTTTCTTTTTTTATGTAATTGATTTCTAACTGCGAAAACAATTCCGAAAATATCCAGATAATGTTTTTAAAGCACAAAAATTACACAAAAAATCCCAAAAATTATAGGAAAAATCCTATAGATAGATTGGGACACGAGGAGTCCAAATAAAATATTTAGAGCTCGTGAAAAGGAATTTAGAGCATTCTAATAAATCGAATTTGCTCTAGAAAAATGAGAATAAATTCTAGAAAAGTCCTGAAAATTCTCGGAGGAACCTAAACCTAGGATAAACGCATTTTTCAAAATTTTGCACTCATGAAACACCAAGATGCACATCGGCATGAATGCAAGACACCGAGAACAATTAATTTAAATTAAGAAAACAACAATTGTTTTTATTTCCACGCTAAATTCTCTGTAAAATAAATAAATGTTGGAAAAATTTAAAATTAAGAGAAAATCATTGTTTAATTATTTTCTAAATTCACATCCTGAAATTGGAGAATTTCAGGGTGTGACAGCAAGTGTTTCGACATGGCGAAGAATCTGGACAACATCTGGAGGGCCTCTACTCTCACCTCTTTCAGCCCGGTGTTGACGGCCCTGGCAATGGATCTTACCAGTAGCTCCTTCCGACGGTTGGCCGGCACAGCATCATTCATGGGCAAGATTGCCCTGTATGCAGCACTAGCCTCCATGCGCACAGCAGCATTCCTCGTCTTGGACACGAGCAAGGCATGGGGCAAGGCCCAGCAAAAGGCCAACTTTGTCGTTTGATAAGCACAGTGCGCGAGGATGGTAGTGATGTCATGTGGACTGGTTTGGCGCAGGACCTCAAATGGACGAGGTGTCGTCATGGTGAAGGAGGCGTGGAGGCTGGAGGAAGAGGTGGAGGAGGTTATCTAGATGTAGATGTGTGTGGTGGTGGGTAGCGGCGGCAACTAGGGCGAAGGAGTGGATAGGGTTAGGGTTAGCGAATGGTCGGCTCATATATATACACTCAAAAATCATTCTAAGCTGTCTGGGGTTGACCAGCTTAGAGTAGTATACATTTCTAAGCGGCATTGTATGACCGCTTAGAATGAGTCCACAAAATTTTAAAAAAAAACATGAAACATAAGTCTAGATAAACATGCGAATAATTAAGTAATATGTTGTTCATATCACACAACACTACAGATAAACATGATAATAATTATGACATTCATAGTCACTGGTAGCACACAACCCTACAGATCCATATCCTGGGGAGAGGTCGAGGCAGCAGTAGCTGAGGCGCCGGCTGTACGGTCCCAAGCCAATCCATCTTGAGCTGGAGCGCTAAGATGCAGGAGAAGCTCACCGTCTGTCCCCTCCATTTCCAGCTACGGCCATCGAACATCTCCACATCTCCTGCTTCAAGAAGCCGCACGAAGAAGGTGTGGTCGAAGAAGTCATCCTTCATTGCTATCCACAAACAGTAATACCCGAGTACGTGCTTGATGATGAAGCTGATGGCAATGAATTGGTTGTGGTGGCGGTGTCATTGGCAACAACGTGGTCCCAAGCGAGGCCAACGAAGGCAATGACGACGCGATTCTGATCTCCGAGGATCACCCAAAGCAATACAAAATCGATCATCCAAATTCACCATAGCCACCACATACATAATGCAAAATAGTTCCATCTAAATTACACTAATCAATTAAAAACTTCTCTAGGATACCCCATCATGTCGATGTAGTCCTCCCAATCCCGGACAGAGAGCTTCTTTACTCGGTGGAAATCGACGAACTCGGACCAAAACTTCCACATGTGCCCATTGAGTTTGTTGACGTCTTCTGATGAATCGACCTTGATGTAGAAGATGAAGCCCATCGTTACATCAGGCTTGTAGTCTTTGGTGATCCTGAAGTGGTAATATCCCAACTTGTTGCCTAGGCACATGCTTGTGGTCACAAAGGGATTGTGCTCGTTCTGCTCCTTCTGCATGAATGGCACCAGAACTTCTGTTTGGTCTCCAGCGTTGATGCCAAGTTGCACGAGCATGTGGGTCGACACCCACATCTCCTCAGTGGGCTCCACATCCTTGTGATAATTGGTCCAAAGTCAATGGGAGGTCCATTTTCCCTGTGTTGGAGTACACAATAGTTGTTAAATGTTCTTCCAGGTTTCTTTGCTTATTAGTAGGTGGATAGTTCACAAGAGAGATAGTCGGAATGCATGTAACATCAGCTGACCAGAGGTCTTTTAGAAAATCAAACATATATAGGCTGAATCTAGAGGAAATCTTGAATCTTTTAGAAAACACAAATGCAAGCAAGCGTCAAAAGTATCTTCATCCTTCGTTAAAGGACTGCACACACAAGGAGCACATCAGGTGCAAACCAACCTATATATATGCACACACACATATATATGCAGCACATTTTTTATGCAAAAAGTAGCTGACGCACGTTCAGCTTGGAACTATACAATAACGTTCACCGATCATGGATTGGAAGTTAAGATCTCCGTGAGCGAGAGGATGACAGGGAGAAGCCTACGCGAGATGCGGTGTCCCTCTTTGAATAGTCCTTGTCCTCATACTCATTACATGAACAAACATGACACTGTCAAACTCGATGATAGTCACAGCCCTGCAACTGCAAGCACCATGATATAAAATCTTCTGAGAAAAGGGAACAAATCTCATGAACTCTAAAATGTATTTGGCATTTAATGTAAAGTAAGTATGATGAAAGCCACGCATTTCAAATTTCTGAGCTTGCTTTTCAGTCTAAAATGTACTTCCTTTAAAGCATGACCATTTGATATATTCAGGTGCTAGCTAGTGGGCCAGCAACGGATGGAGCTTTCTAGCTCTTTAAGTAGAGATTGTTTATTTGGGTTCAATTGGCAACAACCAAAAGTTCGTGCCCCTTGCTTAGCTGTTCCTACTATTACAATCAAGCACCTAATAAGGGAAAAAAAACACTCCACTCTAAGACATTTGTTGCTAGAGAAATTTTAGAAATCTTGGGAATTATGAGAGCCATCCATTTCGAGAAATCGGACGGTGGAAACAAAGAAAGTACTAGAACTACCTAAACAGAGGTACGAAGAAGTGCCAAAGTCATGGGACCAAGTACAAAAAATAGTGAGACCAACCACTAATTTAATGTATTTTTTTCTAATTCTAAAGGGGCATATGTGTTAAGTACCGGTGGGTACCTCTACAAGGTAGTTTCAGGTACCGGTGGGTACTTTACAAGCATTGTACACTACAAGATTTGAAGCTTTTACCTACAGTTCTAACAAAGTGGCTGACGGGACATAGTCATTTCACTGCACTAACCAACATGTCATCCGCTATTCTTGGTCGGTAAATGCTGGTCCTGGATTTGCGCTGGCTCTCAGAAAATCCACATAAAAGAGCTAATCACACCTTCGGCCATTAGGCCCGAAATAATACTGAAAGATGCTTCCCCATCGGCCAATTAGCTTAAACTCAGAAATTGTTGCGATTCTAGTAGTGGTAGGTTGCTAAAGTAGTTGATGCAGAGCTTGTAGTTGCACAAAACCTTCGGTTGCACATTGACTGTACGCCAGTGGGAAACTCGGCATACTGTAGAAATGAATTCTGCAAAAATGTTTGGCCCATTGATAGACCTCAAATCAGATGTGCAGAGCCTGGGCGTTTGCCAAGTTTTGTTCTTCCTGTAGTGGATGTTCATAACGTGCTAATGCAATTGAACGTTGTCACGTGGAGACGCCCTCGCCTTGTGGTGTGGTGACCATTCGCGTGCGTTGACGCAGTCGTGATCGAGGCGACGCCGCCCATGAGCGTCGCGTGGCGCTGCTGCCTCCAGGACGCAGGCGCACGGCGTCCAGGAGTTGTCTTTCCATGCCACGGCCCGGTGTGGAGGCGAGGCCGCGCGAGCATGGCGCCGGGCTGGCAGGGCGTGTGCGGCGCGACGCACGCGAGGCGAGGCCCGTGATCGTGACATGTGAAGGCCATGGCCATCTCGGCTAGCAACCGAACACCCGTCTGAATCAGGCGAAGCTTACTGACAGTGTTGCTTTGTATCTTTCAGTAGGCAAAGCAAGCAAGATTGACAGGCTGCGCAGCATCGGATGAGATTGAGATCCTCTCGCTCTCACCAAATGCACAGATATATATGATATGGTCAAATTGGATCGATATATAATAACCACCGCATAAATATTGTTAGGAAAGAGCCAATGCAAACTGAACACTTTGGCATTTCCTGATTTATTACTCGCATGCATCCTAATTTTGTGAGGTAATACATGCGTTCTGCATGTTTATCGAAAAAATAATAATCCCGCGCGCCGCGCAAAGCGTTTCTAACAGTTGCTCAGTGGATTTGAATGACATGGTAACCATGCATCACATTCCTGTGATAAAGGGGAAACGTGTGCATCAGTGAGGAGAGTGCTTAAATACTCTTGCACCTCAGACCTTAGATTGCAAGGTGCAGCGCCTAACAATTCAGTGAGATATTGGAGATGAACAAACAATGGCAACCAAAAACGGTGTGGCCTTCCCGCTGTTCTGGGTGATATTAGGAAGATGAAGATGGATAAAATGTCACGACTGGGAGGAAGATGAAACTCCAACCCCAAAGTAGGTGCATGCAAGATGGCTGCACTTGCTTGCTATTATATTGCTACTGTAATTGATCTTGTCTCACTCTTGTTGTTCTTTGTTGTAGGCTAAACTTGTCAACAAAATAGCAACTGAAAGTGCTTTGAAGACAGCATCTTCTGACAAGACTTGTGCAGATCAAAGGACTACCCTGAATCCAGGATCCAGAATTGTTGCAAAGCTAGTGTGGCTAAAATATATGGCGGAGAAGGAGTGACTCGCATGAGTCAACACTTACGACTCTGGCCTGGTAGAGCAATCTAAAATTATTATATAGAAATGAAAATGTTATGATTTCGGTATTAATCAAAAGGTGCTGGGAGCTTAGGGGATACATTAGTGCCATGTTCTATTGCGGAACGGTTGTATCCAGGTAACCTTGCCCCCGTAAGAGCTCTACCTAATCGTCGATATAATGGGTAGAAGGCTGTACTTATTTTCGGCAAATAGCTAAGTCGACACCCCGAGGTAGCAACTCTTCATCGCGTCGATCAAAATCAAGTGAAAGAAGAGCTAACCGAGAATTGCTCTTGCTGAAGTTGTCCGGCGCCCTCCTTTCCTTAATATTCATCGTCGAGTTATCAAAGCCGTCAACTAATTTAGAGGGGCTCGGGTGGCGCGGTCGCCCTACGCTACTGGCACTTCCAAAGGCGAAGCTCTCGTCTTTGGCGACCAGCAAACAGAGGGCTAAAAACTTAGTTTTACTCAGAGTATGAGTTTTTGTACAACTAAAAAAGCAATTAGTTTGTGTATCTCTTAGAGCTACAATTCAAACCTAGTAATAAAAACTGCAGCCTCAGACCTGAAAGGCTCCTACCAAAAGTTAATTTAGAGCTTCATCAGACCACCGCCGCTTACCTCCTAGCTAATGGACATGTGAGGTCCACATCGCCTAGAAACTGAAGATCCGTCTGAATCGGGAGAAGCTTGTTTCAGACTAATATATATGATACTGACTACGATAGCCTGTGCAGTTCGGGATCCTCCTCAGTGCTCACTAGATGCAGATATATGAGATACTGTCAAACTCGATGCATGATAGTCCCTGAAAGCCCTGCAATCGCCACGATAAATGCCACATTTAATGATTTACAGGCCATGCATCCCAATTTTGTGAGGTAATACAAGCGTTCCGTATGTGAAGGCCACGGCCATCTCGCCTAGCAACTCAACATCCTCCTGAAAAAGGCGAAGCTTGCTGACAGTGTTGCTTTGCATCTTTCAGTAGGCAAAGCAATCAACAAGGACATCAGTCCATGCAGCATGGGATGGGATCCTATCACTATCACCAGATGCATAGATATGACACTGTCAAATTCGATCGATAATAGCCTGCAATCGTCACCATATAGATATTGTGAGGAAAGAGAGCCAATGCAAATTGAACACGTAAATTTGGCATTTCATGATTGATTGCTGACCATGCATCCCAATTTTGTGAGGTAATACATGCGTTCTTTTTTTTTGTGAGGTAATACATGCGTTCTGAATGTTTCTCAAAAAAAAACAAATCCGGAACCGTCCAAAGAGAGTATGGTGACAGTTTCTTAGCGGATTCGAATGACCTAGTAATCACGCATCCCATTCTGGTGATAAATGGGAAACATGTGAATCACTGATGAGAGTGCTTAAATACTCGATCTTGCACCTCAGACGTTAGATTGCATGGTGAAGCCTGGCAGTTCAGTGAGACATTGGAGGTGAACAAACTATGTCAGTCACAATAATGTGTTCTGGTTTCCGTTCTGGGTGACATTTGGAAGATGAAGATGAATAAAATGTTATGGCTGGGTTGACGAGGAAACTCCAACCCCAAAAAAGGTGCATCCAAGATATTTGCACTTGCTCGCTTGCACTACTGAAATTAATCTTGTCTGACTTTTTTGTTCTTTGTCGTAGTCTATAACTTGGAAAGAAAAGAGCAACTAAAAGTTCTTTGAGGACACCAGCTTCTGACAAGACATGTGCAGGTGGACAATACGTTTCCTCGCTGAGTCACCAGACTTACAACCTCTGCTGTAGTGATGGCTGAGCTGATTTCGATGTGCCAGTGACAAGCTTTTTTTTTTGAACGAACTGGCACGAGATTGTGCCAATTTCATTGATATAGAAGATGTTTTTTACAGCCGGCTAACCGGTAAGACAGTAAGGGGGCTATACTCGTGCTACAAGTTTCGCTAAATGTTTTGCTCCTGCCGCAACCCACGTAGAAGCTTCCGTTTTTATTTTGGCAAACATGCCTATAGTCGATGTTTCCTGTCGGTTGAAAGTTCTCACATTGCGTTCTTTCCAGAGCTCCCACGCGACGAGGAGGGTGAGGCTTCGCAGGCCTCTACGGCAGATTCCTTCTGTGCTAGTGATGTTCGCCCACCAGCTAGCTAGGTTGTCACTGGGCCTCCATTGGCTTGGTTGTAGCCCTGGCTGCGCCAGCCACTGAGCTATTTGCTGCCATATGCGCCTGGTCAATCGGCAGTCCTGCAGTAGGTGGTTTGCCGTTTCTAGCATTGTTCTGCATAGCACGCATGTGGGGGAGTGCGTCCAGCCCCACCTGGCCAGTCGATCGGATGACCAAACTCTATTTTGCAGGATCAGCAATGCGAAGAATTTGCATTTTGGTGGTGCCCAGGTCTGCCATACCTTAACGTTCTGTGGTTGCTTGGTGCATCCAAGGAATTGCGCCTTGTATGCTGAGGCCGTTGTGTAGTTGCCGTCCTGCGTGAACTTCCACCTGATTTCGTCCGGTATACCTAGCCGTAGATGCGTATGCCGTATCGCCGTCCACAAGTTTATGAATTCTCGAATGTGGGTAGTGTTAACTCCTACCGTGAGATTAACGTCCTTAACCCAAGTGTCCCCTGATAGCGCCTCATGCACCGATCTTCTTTTGTTTGTGGTGGCGTTGAAGAGAGTCGGTGCGATGTCTTTCGGCCGCCGTCCTTTGACCCAGCCTGAGTGCCAGAATTTTGTGGTTTTACCGTCCCCAATAGAGATAGTGGTACAAGCAGCAAAAAGTAGGCGGTCGGCTTCGTCGCATGGCGACGGTGTCCCAACCCACGCCTTTTCCAGGGACCTCCATTCGTGCCATAGCCAGCGGAGGCGTAGTGCCCTTGCGAATTTGTCAAGGTTGAGGACTCCAATTCCCCCATTTTCCTTTGGCAAGCAGCATCTGGTCCAGTTAACCTTGCATTTGCCTCCTGTCAAAGAGCCAGTGCCAGCCCACAGGAAGCGCTTTCTCAGTTTGTCGATTTCCTCCAGCACCTCTTTGGTTCCTTTAAGGACGGTAAGTGGGTAGATGACTTGTGCGGTGAGCACTGTCTTGGTGAGGCACGTTCTGCCGGCCACATTGAGGTGCCTTCCTTGCCATGAGGAGAGTTTTCCTGCCTCTTTATCCAGTATAGGCTGGAAGACAATCTTCTGTAGACGCTTGATTGATAGTGGGAGACCGAGGTAGCACAATGGGAACCCTGTTCGGGATACTGGGAGATGAGCGAGGACTTCGTCAATGTCTATGCCCTGACAACTTATTGTTGCGACGCTCGTTTTTTGGAGATTGGTGACCAGCCCCGTGACGTTGCCAAAAGAATGTAGCAGCCTTTTTAGATTTTGTACGTCCATAGTCGTTGGTTTTACAAGGATTGCCGCGTCGTCAGCGTATAGTGACACCCTGAAGCGTGCGACGCACCCTCCAACTCTGTTTAGTAGTCCCCGATCAGTCGCTTTGGAGATGAGTTGTTGGAGGGGGTCAATCGCGAGTACGAAGAGCAGCGGTGAAAGTGGATCGCCCTGCCGCAGTCCTCGGTCATGCGTGATTGGCTCTGTGGGGACACCATTGATCAAGATTCGGGAAGTTGACGTTGCAAGGGAAGCTGCCATCCAATCGCACCATCGCCTCGGGAAGCCTCTTTTCCACAGCAGCGTGAAGAGGTAATCCCAACGCACTGAGTCAAAAGCCTTTGAAATGTCTAGCTTCATGAGTAAAGCAGGCGTTCTGTTTTGATGGAAGCGCCTCGCTATGTTCCTTACATATAAAAAATTGTCATGGATAGCCCTACCCTTTATGAACGCGCTTTGGCAAGGGGAGATCAGACTGTGCATGTGAGGCGCCAGGCGTAGCGCTAGGAGCTTGCTAATTGGCAATGGCATGGATTAGACTGATTGGTCGGAAGTCCTGGATGCGTTCTGCTCCTTCTTTCTTTGGGATGAGCACAATATGGGCCGAGTTGAGGAGGTTGAGGTCGTTGCACCTGAGGTCGTGGAAGGAGTTGATTGCGGCTATGATGTCGTGTTTAACCGTGTGCCAACAAGTTTTGAAGAAGTGGCCTGTGTAGCCATCAGGGCCTGGGGCTTTATCTAGCGGCAGCAATGTGATTGCGCGTAGAATTTCTTATTCTGAGAAAGGGACATCCAGGTTTGCAAGGTCCACAGTTGGGAAATTAAGATCTGCCTAGTTGAAGTCTAGAGATTGGCGCTCTAGGGCACTCATGGAGGCCCCGAAGTGGTCAAGTATGAGATCATGTTTCTCTTGATGTGTTACTGCCCAGCCAGACTGTTTTTGTAGCCTCTGGATGAAATTCTTCCGCCTCCTGGAATTTGCTTTGAGATGGAAGAATTTTGTGTTTGCATCTCCCTCTTTGATGTATGTAATTCGAGAGCTTTGCTTTCTGGGTGCTCTTTCGATGACCGCCCATCCTAGTATGCGCTTCTTTAGTCGTTGACGTAAGCGAGCCTCGGCATCTGACAGCAGTCTGTTGTCCTGGGCGATGTCAAGTAGGAGGATAACTTGCTTTGCCACCTTGGTTTTGAATCAGATGTCTGAGATGTGTGTCCTGCTCCATGTGCGCAGCACCTGGGCAAGGGTGTGCAACTTATGTCCTAGCCTGTGAAACGGCTCAGTATTTTGCGTGGGGGCCGTCCAGGTCTCGCGTACCAATTCTTGGAACCCTGGCAAGCATGTCCAGAAGTTTTCAAACTTGAAAGGTGTGACACGGCGTGGGCCAGATTGCTGAGCTAGTAGCAGCGGGCAGTGGTCTGAGTGGTCAGAAGATAGCGCGTGTAGTGTTTTGTCGCCAAAGTTGATGTCCCATTTCGTGTTGCAGAAGACTATGTCTAGGCGCTCATTACTCCACGTATATTTTCTATTCTGGAGGTTAATCTCCTTGAGGCCGCAGTAGTTCAGAGCCGCACGGAACCTGCTCATGAGCCTGTGGTTGAGGTTGGTGTTGTTTTTGTCTCTGGCTCAGTAAATTAAATTGAAGTTCCCCATGATAAGCCAGCTCTCGTCGTCTGGTGGTTTGATAGCTCTCATGTGATTTAAGAAAGTTGGCTTGAGTGATCGCCTGGAAGGCCCGTAGACTGTCGTCAAGTTGAAGGAGGACCCGCATTGCCGGACGGTGACTAGCGCCGAGAGCGAAAAGGAGCCAATTTTGATATTTTGCATTTGGACTACAGAATCATTCCAGAGCATAAGTATCCCCCCTTGGTGCCTGCGGCTGGTTTGTAAGCAAATTGATCGAGGCGGTATGCACCGAGAAATTGTGCCAAAGTCGCATCGATGTTTTGCAGTTTCGTTTCTTGGAGACACACGATGTGGCACGTTGTATCACGTAGGGTTTCATGCACTGCTAGGCAATGGGCAGGCGCGTTTAGCCCCCTGACATTCCAGCATAAGACGTTGAAGTTTCCTATCATTTAGCAACCGTTGTTACGCTGGTCGGATTTGGCCCCAATCCATGCGCCCGGCCGTCAGTGGCGTGTTGTCGTGCAGCAGTATTAGATCGCCAATTGGGTTTACTCGTAACGGCTAGAAGGTTTAGCCCGAGGGTCGAAGCCGGCAGGGCGTGGTCAATATCGCGTACATATGCCCGAAGGTCGTAGCCAACAGGGCGGATTCGTGGACGTCTAGCTCGAAGGTCGCAGCCAGCAGGTCGTAGGCGTCAGGAGTTCTGAACACACAAGGTCTGGTTCGTAGGATACATGGGTAGAAACGAGTTGCTCGTGGATGCTCAGGTGAGCTCAAGCGGCCTCTGCCGGTGCTGCCTCCTGTTGCTGCAGATCGTCAACTCCTTCGCCCACCTGCTGTATGAGCGCCTCTGTCATAGCATCGGCAGTTTCATCGTCAAGGTCGAGGAATGATGTGAGCGCGGCGATGATGTACTCTGGCAGCGGCCCATCGATCGTGTCGATGTACTACTATAGCACCTGCTCGATGGGCGTGATGTCCTCGATGGGGATCCCCAGCTTGCGGTACAGATTGCTGCGCCTTGGTCACCGACAGTAGCACTGGCTTCTTGGCCAGTCGAGAGCTGCGCCGGACTGCCGTCATGTCGAAGGCTCGGCATTGGCGAGGACGTCGACTTGGGGGTTGGTGGAGGATCGCCCTCTCTGGGCTGGTGAAGAGGTCATCGATCTTGGGCTGGTCATGATTGTCGCCGGTCCCGTCCGGCTACGAGTGTGCGCCGGCCAGGCGTGCGATGTTGTTGCCGTCGCCTTGCTCCACCGCCTCAGCATCTTCCATGTCGATGTCGTTGATCTAGTGAGCAGAGGCCGTTCCACCTTGCACATCGGGCACCATGGCCCCCGGCATGTTGTTCTGGAGGCCCACCAGCTCAAGACGCTCCAGGGTCTGCTCGCAATCCGCCATTGTTGGCGGGCCTTCTGTCTCTACGAACCGGCCCAGCGTGGTGTAGATCCTGGTGAAGGCCTATTGGACCGGCACCACGGCCTGACCAGACCAGGCTGCATTCCGCCCCATCTGATCACGGCCCGTCTGCAGCCCAAGACGCGCAGCAAGCCGGGAGATCTTGCCGATGTAATCCTCAGCCGATCTCATCAGATGGATCTGCTGTTCCTGCAGAGATTGAATTCACGATGAATTATTGGGCTGCACGCATACCTTGGCGCTCATGAAGTCAAGCATCTCCTTTTGTAGTGTCGATGCCCTTGTTGCGAACAGATCATGGAGGTCCTCCATGGTAATGTTCCTCAGTGCGTCGTCCTGAGGCAGCGGCTTGTTGAGCACAGGTTGCTCCTTGTGGACCGGGGTCGTACCCCGCCTGCGCGGCGAGCGGGTACGCTCGCGGCGCACGGCCGTCGGAGCAGCAATCTCATCATTTCTGTGCCTGCTGCCAGTGTAGGCCGCCTTGCGTCGTCGTGGTGAGTGGGTTCGTTCTCGACGGAACTCCCCCGCTCGCGTATGTTGCCGTGGCTTCCGCCCTCGCAGCCGTCGCCTGGATGGTCATAGTCGCTATCGTCGTCATCGTCATACCAGCGGGGCCACGAGAAGTCCAGCTCCTTGCAGGAGCCGCTCCCCTAGCGCCGGCGGTCTTCCTTGCGCCGCTCGTTGCGGCCATCGCCGCGCCCTTCCTCATGCCGCGCATTCCAGTCGCGCTCGCGTCCGGCGTCTCGGCCGACGTCGCGGCCGCCTTCTTGTCGCGTGCCGTCGCAATGTGCATCTCGCTGTTTCGGCTCCCTGGGCGGCTTGGGAAGCTTGATGGGGTGGCATGAACACGTGCCCGGTGGGGCTCCGTCCACCAACCCATAGTGCCTCTCGTAGGTACGGATCACCGGCTTGAAGTCCCCATGAACCGCGCCGTGCAGATTGTAGGAGGCCGCCGTGTAATCCTCCAGGACAGGCATGTGAATGAACACTTCATAAATGATTCCTTGCTGCCAGCGCTCCGGAGGCTCCTGCGTGACGAAGATCTGCACCGTGGACTTGTCGCACGGCTTATGAGTGAAGATGAGCCAGACGCGCTTGGTGATGTCGCTCGGGTTCGTCGTCCATGCCCACAGGTCGATGTGCCGCGTGTCCGCCGGCTGCACCAGATCGGTGTTGATGCACTGCAAGGCGCATTTGCTGCCGATGACCCTTTCCACAACCTGTGGCATCCAGGCGTGGCCCGGGATCCCGCCAAGGCAGAATCGAACACGGAAGAAGAGCCTCATGCCAAGGGCGCTGGAGAGGCTGCACCAAGGCCTCAGGCAGATGTCAAGGCTGTTGCGGCCCTGAAAGCGCCCGCGACCATGTGCCGCTGCGCAGTCGGCGCTCCTCTCGAACCGTATCAGGTACGGCTTAGGCTGGTGCAGGGTAACGGAGACGGCCCCCTTCTGCAGGCGGAGCCCGGAGAGCAGGAGCGCCTCGATGTCGCGAGCGTCGGCGTCGCGCGGCAGGTGCATGGCCCAAGGGACCAGCGTGCAGCTCTCCCAATCACGCACATCATGCTCCAGCTCAAAGGAGGTCGGGATGTAGATTGTCTCCTCTTCCGGGCGCGTGTTGGGGTCCCCAATCGCCATGGGGCGAGGTACACCCCTGGGTAGGGGTGGAGGCGGCGGGAGAGGCGTAGGGGGAGGCGGCAGTGGGGGTGGAGGCGGAGGTGGTGGTGGCGGTGGTCGAGGCGTTGTTGCTCTGGTGTGGCATGCTTGAGGGGCGGGCGCAGCTTGCTATCGGCGACGGGTTGGGCAGAGGCGCTCCTTGTGCCCTGGGCGGTGGCAGAAGAAGCAGCGCACTGGATCTCTACACGATGGGGCGCGGTGGTCCCTTGCCAAGCAGATGAAGCAACGGCCTATCGTGGCCCGGGTGAATTCCTCCTTGGACCTGGCAGTGGGTGAGCGCGTTGAAGTGGCGCCACTGCGGCGCCATGAATGCAGGTCTCCTCGGTTGTCAACTCCGCGGCGTTGGAGGGCTGGCGTGTCACCCCTCGGTTGCTTCTTGCGGCTTCCGGCCACAATCCAGACCTGCTTCTGCCCAGGGGCACGCGGCCGCCTGGGCTCCTGGCATCCCTCCTCCGCTCCTCATCGCAGTAAATACGCACCTTGTGGTTGACACCTTGAGGAGCATTAATGGCTGCAGTCGGGCGCTGCGCAGGTTGTTGTGGAGTAACCCCGCCGCATCGGACCACATCTGCGTAGCTAGGGGCCGGATCCTTGGCAGTGGGGCTCGGATCTGGCGTGGCAAGGACGAACTCCACCGCATCCGGCAGTGGTTGGCCGTGTACCAGCGGCGGTGGCGGGGAGGCACAGAAGAAGCGCTCCCATTCGCTAATCTGGGCGGACGTGCCGTTGGGAGGCTGGGTCTGGTGGGTGCTGGCTTCAGTGGGGCTGCTGCGGCGGAGGATCTGCGGATGCGCGGCCGGATCTGGGGCGGGCTGCCGCTGCGGCGGCGGGAGAGGGGTGGGGTGGGCGTCGGGTGGCATGCTCGCAACTGTGGGGGTCCCGTGACAAACTTTTTGCAGCCTGTACTAATGGATGGGTTGGCTAGTGTGTACCAATGCAAAATGAACTTTTAAAATGTAGCATCTGGCAAACAGCTTATGGCAACTGATCAGCTGGTTCGAATGACTTCAACTGAATCAAACCTCTATTTCACTAATCAAACCACTTAATTACTCCAGTTCTCATATTCTTCCATAGAGATGATGGTTTTGATAGGTTCAAATCGACAACTAGGTTTGTGGGATATTGGAGATAGACAAACAAGATCAATGACAATACGTGCTTCTAGTGTACTTATGTTGTCTGTGGAAAACTATATGCAAGTAAAAGGATATAAAATATTGGAGTTCATATGAATAGAGGCACTGAAGCAAACAACAACAACCGTACATAATTTCAGGCACAGTACATCCCAATTATGTTCGAGCCATGAATGGCAGCGTTCACCATTCATCAGGAAAGCAACTGCTGCCAAGATCGCCTGAATAAGACAATGTATTGTCATTATTCTTATCATGACAAATCTGTCAATGGTGCAATATCGCAGACAATGCCATCTCAACATAAACGGAGCAAGAACAATGATGTGGCAGCAGATTGACAATGAACAACTGGAAGAAATTGATTAGCATTTGTTACTTTGGATTTATTAGTTGGTTTGTACTTATTGGACTATCATGTTTTGGCTCGTTGGCTTAATTCGGTGATGAGATCATTATAGTTTCCAACATATGTTGTGTGTGACCAAACAGTTAGAAAAAGGAAATTATAAGTACCCTATTTAGAAATTTATTTGAAGATGCATACATGTCAAATTCAGCAATAGGCAAAGGCTACATGATAGCACACAAAAAGTTGGTGATGGTACATCAAGTTTTGAATAACTCATTAATCATGCATGCCATTCTTATGAGTTATGAGGCCAGAGAAACTGGATGTGTTGTTTGTTGAGAGTGCTTAAATACAGACGCACCTCCCATCTGAATCCAGCACCATGTTGATGTAATGAGCCGGATTCTATACTTTATCTGCCAAAATAGTTTGCATGGGCAGTAGGTTTCTAACCATTCAGTGGGATATTGGAGATGAACAAAATATGATAGCCGCTAGGAGAACTTCTCCCTTTTGTGGCTGATGACTCGACCGTCAGACGGCTAATGTGATCATTCGCAAGATGAAGAAACTTCAACTCCTAAGATGGCGTGCACCAGATAGCTGACCTTCCCTTATGCTTATAGTTTTTTTATCTATAATATGGTGAAATTGGCAGCAAGAATAAACAGTATTCTTGAACCTTTTCCTTTTGTGTCCATGCACCGGCAAAGGTCCACATTTTAGCTGAAATTTGTTTTTATCCCAAGTAAGAAAAATATAGTGTATATGTGACGACTTGGTTTGTACATGTGGCAATAAAGTATGCTGAAAAATTCCTACATGTAATAGTTAGTTGAAGGAGAAGTTTCCCCATGTGAAAGACAAAGAATATGTCTTTGTGATGACTGGTCCAAAGATAGTGGGAAGTCCTACTTTCGTTGTTATTGCAGAGACGCTACAGCCACTTCCACGGACGCACAGAACGTTCACGCCTCTGCAGCTCATGGTGGAGCTGGGCAGCGGCGTGTGATCTATCGTGAACTGAAAGCCGCGATGTGAAGGTTGCTGTTTGTTTATTTCAAAAAAAAAAGTTGCTGTTTGTGGCAGCAGGGGTGTGTAGCAAGGAATTCTCCTCACTAGATGCACAAATATAATTGTCAAACTCAATGGTAGTGACATCCTTGCATTCGTCTCAATATCAATCTTCTCGCAAAAGAGAGCCATTGCATACCGAACACTAAACATTTTGCATTTAATAAATTTACTAGCCATGCATGCATCACAATTTTTGTGAGACAATCCATGCGCCCTGCATGTCTGCCAACAATGCAGACAAAGCATGCAATCCAGCATTGTGCAAATTAAAGAGTTGGTCGAGCAGATTTGAATGATTCAGTAATCATGCATCCATCCTTCTAGAGTGGGTGAAATGTGTGCATCACCGGTGGTGGTAGAACAGCTTAAATACTCTGCACTTCACCTCCGAGCTTAGATTGGATGGTGCTGTGACAATTCAGTGAGATATTGGAGATGACCAAACTGTGGCAATCACAAACACATTTAAGTCTGTTGCTGTTAAGTTATGATTCAGAAGACAAACAAACCGGGACACCCTAAATCCGTGTTTGCATACAAACTAATCCCCTCCAATTTGTCTGTATTTGGATAGATTAGGGTGGAAATTTAGTTCATTTCCCACTCCGATCCATATGGAGTTTCAGACTGCCGGCAAGCTTCTGTCCATTGGGTCATTGTGCAGGTCCTAGTTGTTGATGGTTCAGCTTTGTTCGCTTAATCAATTTGCTTGGATGTGGATTGAAGCAGGCAACAGATTACAATTTTGATGTGCCAACAACCGAGTATAATTCACCAGGTTGAAACATTGGCCATGCATACTTTGGTGAGCCTAGCTGGGACACTGAATAAGCACTCGACATAGCAGTTCTTCATCCATGTTGTTAATATGTTTCCTCCACGTTTTCATTCAACGAACAAGAATGAAACTCATGTTTTCCTATTATCCTATAGAATCTTCATCACTCAAGTCTTTAAAAAAAAGGATCTTCATCAAATGGTAAATGTGAGCAGCCTCTATTTTTTAGGGTCTTTAAAATTTGCTCCAACTTCAACAATACTCCTCAATTCTAAATTATAATTGAGGGCTCGTCCCTAGACATCCCTAGGAATGGAGAGTTGAGGGGGAAATTTGGAGGCCTCCCCAAAATAGGGAGCGCTAGTAGAAGGTGTGGTGGAGTGTGTGTGTGTGTGTGTGTGTGTGTGTGTGTGTGTGTGTGTGTGTGTGTGTGTGTGTGTGTGTGTGTGTGTGTGTGTGTTTGCTTCACCTCTAAACATAGAATAGGGGCTGTTAGAGAGCCTGTCGGAGTTGCTCTTAGATAAACTAAATTTGGAGGGAATGCATAGGCTTCTGACTTTGTTCTTTCCATGAAAATATGGTTAGGGGGTACCAACAGATAAAAAGACAGAATATTCTCCGGTTGTCCCCGAGAAGGATGCAGAAGAAAGGACGGAATCCAAGTCTGGCGATCAATGCACAGTTATTCGTATAGGTCCGTCGAAGTGGCATTATGACGCCAAAAATCTCAAACATTACCAACAATATGGTAACAGAATTACAGAAGCGATGGGAACATGCGGGAGAGAGCGGCCCTGGATTTCAGTAAGAGAGCCCAGGCACGCGCAGGAGCTGGGCGGCGCCATGGCCCATGGTGGAGCCGAAGCGCACAATCTCATGTAGAGGTCAGAATAAAAAATACTTTATCGAAAAGCCTATTTCATTAGTAAAAAATAGTTTTTGCAGTAGTATACTCATGACAGAGTTTCATGCATGTGTTTAGCATGCCTAGCAAACTTGCAATGTAACATGACCAATGACCTGGACCAAACCTTAGACCAATGCTTTGGTCGAGGGGGTTTTTTAACTCCAGCATG
This sequence comes from Urochloa ruziziensis, assembly GCA_015476505.1. Lineage (NCBI taxonomy): Eukaryota > Viridiplantae > Streptophyta > Magnoliopsida > Poales > Poaceae > Urochloa > Urochloa ruziziensis. The sequence goes on along the minus strand of CM027120.1, from coordinate 43,189,519 downwards.
AAATTCGCTCCCACTAGGGACTAGTGAAGATAGCAGGGCTAGTTGAGCCGGTGGGGAGTACTAGTTGAGCCACCTAACCAACTAGCTAGAGGCACATTCGCCTTTTTGGCATTATTAGTGAAGACAGCAGGCCTTCTGTTTGTCAAAATAAAATTTTGACAAACCTGGTGAGAAGTGTATGATTGATCAGACTAACCATTCAGCTCTTTCGAATGACAAACTAAATCATCACAGTTCTGTGAGGTACTAAGTACTAACAAAGCTGGGGCACTTAAATACGCTGCAGGCGGCACCTCTTCTCATATATACATTCTTCACCTCTCTCTTGAAGACAAGAGAAAACAGAACAGAGAAATGCTTGGTAAGTATATATACAGCTGCTGGCTCTGGCTTGACAATGACTAAGCTAGTGTGATATTGGCGGTAACCAACCCACAACCATAACGCAGCATCATGTTTTACCAGATAAGCAACTACCGCCACGCTTGCCAATATTTCACTAAAGTTCAAGATTGCTGATATGAAATATGTGAAAATCGAGAATCCACTGAAGTTTATATTAAAGATATGGCTGATATGAAATAAATGAAACGCCTGATGGCTGACATCAAGTTCAAAGGCTGCAAAGTTGCCTAAACCATGATTATGGGCTCTCTCTCCAATCTGTTAGCGGTTTCTCAAATCTTGATTGATTGATTCTTGTGTCGTACTGTTGTCGTCTCATGTATTGTATAATGCTCTTTTTTGTACTTTGTTTCCACGTTGTTAGCGGTTTCTTCCAAATTCACATATGAGTCCAGTTAGCGGTTTCTTCCAAATTCACATATGAGTCCAGTTGTTACATATCACCATTCTTTGTTTCCACGTTTCTCCAGGTAGAGATTAGACCTACGTAGAGATTAGCGACGTGAAAATGAACCACCGTAAGCTGGAGCTGCTCAGCATCATGCCTCGCCATCTCTCGCTACATGCACGGTGGCCGGCGCTGCCGTGACACATCTCTAGAGAGGAAAAGGGTTGTGGCCGGTGGATGCTGTAGGCAGCACACAGCAGAGCTTGACTCGTAGATTTAACCGAAGGCAATACTGGGAGGGAGGCACGGTGGCGGCCTCTCGGAGGTCAATTGGCGGTAGTTAAGCTGGGTCCCATGTTTGTCGCCGACCATGAAATATTTATATGTACACCTAGATTGCTTGCGATTAATAACCACGATCCAAATATTTATATGTACACACCGCCTCTTCTGTTTTCAATAATTAATAACCCCCCTATTTTGGATCACGATTAAGAATCATAACTCTTGATTTTAACCTTCAGATCTGGTACCTAATTTGTAGGCGACGACTGAGAACAACAAAAAGTTTTGAACCCCGCTGGTGGCTGTTGAGGATAATTGCAGTTAATTTAAAGATCATGTCTTTTACGTATGCAGCAATACAAAATGGAAAGGGTTATAGTGTAACAAAAGATGCTTCATTTTATTTATTTTGTTTTGTATCCAAATGGGCAAGAAGTGTATGATAGGAACAGGCGCAAGCTAAACAACAAAGAAACTGGGGCAGTAAAATACCCAGCACCTTCTCATATCTTTCTTCCTCTCTAGAGAAGACAGAAGAGAGAAATGTTTTCCGCAGATAATGATACAGCTGCCTTCTTGGCAAATGGCATGTAGTTAAAGCTGATCTGAATATCTGATACGACATTGGAGGCAACTAAACCACAGCCACAATAACATCATGTTTTACCAGATAAGCAACGGCTGAGATGGTCTCCCGATCGAGCAAATGGAGTGGTTGTGTCCTGAGCAAAGCCGAGCACTCGTCTTATGGGTGTACTCCGTACTCTTGCTTCTTTGAATTTCTCAAGTTAGGATCAAGCACTTAAGTTGTGACGAGAGCCAGATCAATCCAAATTTGGCGCTCAAAATCTGAACTCTCTGAAATCTTTAATTGTTTCCTGCGCGGTTGTCACATGCATTGAATAAGACTAGTTCTTTTTTTATAAACTTTCATGTCATTCTCGTTTCTGTTTGGTTTAATTTGTTATGTAACATATCTACATTATTGTTCATCAACTACTTTTGGTCCTCTTGCTTTTGCTCTCATGTACCAACCTTTGTTATGTACCAAATCTTTCTCGATAAAATAATCTCACTCCGCCCTGGTCCTTATCTCGTGTGCCTCTCAAATGGAGAGAAGCATGGACGCATCCTAGGGACGACTGCCCGAATGAACGCTCAAGTAATTGCTCACAACCGTGTCTTTATCAGGAAATTAGAGATAGGGATGACAGAAGAGTAATTGATCGTAACCATATGGTTCAATGGAATAATTCTTCAGACCTTTCGCATGACAAACTAAATCACAATATTTTTAGAGACCAGTAAAATTTGGTAGCTAAATAGCCACCTTCTCATATTCCTTGTACTTCTTTAAAGATGAGTAGAAGAGAAGACGGAAGAGAGAAATACTTGGTAGATGCTACACCTGCAGTCTTACCAAATGACTCGTAATTAAGTGGATGTGACATTTGGAGGTAGCCAAACCAGCCACAATGACATGATGTTTTCCTAGATAAACAATGGATGTCGGGGTTACATCTTCAAACGTCGCCTGGTTACTGACTACAGAAGCAATAGGAGGATTGTTGTGTTGCTTGTACAGTTGTATTATGAGGTTTTGGGTTACACTTTTTGATTGTCAACCTACCATTAAGGCACATTTATCTGTATGTTGTCAGCGAGACTCTGAATGCAATTAAATAACCGATGAAACTAGCTTGCCTGGTCATTGAGCTAGCAGATTAAAACTTGATGAAGTATTCTAGTATGATTCATTTCCCAGTCCGTGTATATTCCCTGTTCAGTAATCACCCCTGTTCAGTATTCTAGTATGGGGACGTGTCAGTGTATCATCTTACGTTCATTCAAATTCATGTACTGGTTCCTCAAGTAGTAATTGATTGGAATTTGGAACATATGTGGCTATCGGATGTAATTGACAGTAATTGTCTCTTCTGAACTTTCAGGTCTTTCGTTTCGACAGAGTTCAGACAGAGGTTAAGTTGTTGCAGTCCTGGTGATCGTTATCGTTCTTCTCTGCTCGTGGACTCATGGTTATCTCATTTAGGGCTCGTTCGCTTTCATTGGAATGGTTCCACCCGGATTGAGATGAATATAGTACAAAATTTATGATACTTACAATGAGAGACCGGGATTTAATCCAGATGAAGAACCAATTTACCCATGATAGGGACAAGAAGAGACCGAGAATTAATCTACTAGTCAAGAGGTGGGGAACCAATCCAGGTCTTTTGTTGTCCATATCATAAGTAATTGGTTCTTCACCTGGAATAAATCCCGGTCTCTCATTGTAATTATCATAAAGTTTGTACTATATTGATCTCAATCCGGGTGGAACCATTCCAATGAAACCGAACGAGCCCTTACTCTATTGTCGCACGATCTTGTTACATATCACATACTCACATGGAAGATGTTCCTGCTCATGGTAATGAGCTCAATGGGTGGGTGGTATGGAAAATCTCAACTGTGTGCTTAGGACCCAGCATTGATCAGTTCGTTTGTTCTGCGTGTGTACCAAAGCATGAACAATTGATGCCTCGGCTCTTTCAAGTGACTCTAAAAATCATCTCAATTTTGTGAGGCCACATCAGATTATGTCTTCTCCACTTGGATGGAGCTCTTAAATACTGCCAGGTTATCGCTCCACCATTGGGAGCTCTTAATAAAGACCATGTGTATACCATCTTCTACTCTCTCTCCTTTTTTTCTCCGAGCGAAGTGAAATATTGGTATAGCTGCCTTGTTTGCTCGGCCCAGTGGCCGGCCCAGCTCATTGAGCTGCCTGATTAAAACTTGATGAAGTATTCTAGCATGATTCATTTCCCAGTCGGCGTATATTCCCTGTTTGGTAATCACCCCTGCAGAGCAAACTATGCATGAACCATGAGGAGAATGAAAGCATAAGGAACCCATTTGCTGCTGCAGATGATTGCAGTATGCATGTTTTTGCATACGAACCAATGCAAGCTGAACCATTCAGCCCTTCCAAATGACGAGCTGAATCATGAGTCTTGTGAGGTACTATAGAAACCGTGTCAGTTAAATACCCTGCACTGTCGTCCCACATCTCTATGAGAGAAGAGAGACAGAATAGAGAGAACAGAGGAGAGAAATGCTCTCTGGGTAACTGGTACGGCCACCCTTGGCAAAGTGGCGAGTAATCTATATGTGATATTGGAAGCAAACAAATTGTGAAAAGAAGACAATTATTTTTTTTTGAACGAACCGGCACGAGATTGTGCCAAAAGAAGAAGAAGACAATTATGCTTTACCAATTAATCAATGGCCGTTGCCGTTAACTTTTTTCGATTTGAAAAAGAATGAAGAAGATTGGAGGAGATTCAGAAGAGATCAAATCCCTTGCGTTCCAATCCCCTTATATCATAATGATTAACCAATGAAGAACGTGTGGATAAAAGATATGTGACGTCAAATGGTGATAAATTTGTATTTAGTAGTAAACTTGAGTCTTTCTACTATTTTCTCTTTAGTTTGTTCTGAAACTGACTAAAATTGGAACTAGGAAGCAAGTACGCTTTTGTGATAGTCCTTGTGTTCTGACGGGCTGAACAAAACTTGTTGAATCTTGCTTTTAGGAGAGCGAGCCTATGGAGAAGACCAGCTACTCGGCATTTTAGCTAGCTGTCAGTGTATCATCTTATGTTCATTCAACTACTGGTTCCTCAAGTAGTAATTGATTGCAATTTTGGAACATGTGTGGCTATCGAATGTAATCCACAGAAATTGTCTCTTGTGAACTTTCAGGTCTTTCGTTTCGACAGAGTTCAGAAAAAGGTTCAGTTGTTGCAGTCTTGTCATCGTTATCGTTCTTCTCTGCTCGTGGTTATCTCCTTTATTCTCTTGTCACACAATCTTTGTTACATATCACATACTCACATGGAAGATGTTCCTGCTCATGGTAATAATGAGCTCAATGGTTGGGTGCCTTGGTGGTATGGAAAATCTCAACTGTGTGCTTAGGACCCTGCATTGATCAGTTCATTTGTTCGGCGTGTGTACCAAAGCAAGGATGATTGATGCCTCAGCTCTTTCAAGTCACTAGCTAAAAATCATCTCAATTTGTGAGGCCACATAAGATTATCTATTCTCCACTTGGATGCAGCACTTAAATACTGCCAGGTTATCTCTCCGCCATTGGGAGCTCTTAATAAAGACCATGTGTATACCATCTTCTACTCTCTTTTTTTTCTCCCGGTGAAGTGAAATATTGGTATAGCTTCCTTAGTAGAATTTCCCTTGAGATATGGGAGGTAGACAAATCATGCCAATATTAATGGATTTTCCATAGTAAAATGCAACAAAGAATGCCAGAGTCCATGTCTTGTCTCCGAATTCTGAAATCACCTACAAAGACACAGGAATTGGACCTGCAGCATAGTTTCGCACTAGAAACTCTTGAGTGTAACAAGAAACTGATGGGAACAGAACGGCACAGCCACCAACACCTGTTTGAATTTACTGTTCATAAGATGAAAGAAGTTATTGTTAGTAAAACAGAAAAATGCCTATATGTTTCTCTTTTCTCTCATACAGGAGCGTGTTACTCAGCCCGTTTCCACGGCCATGCAAGCCAAAAGAGCCAAATGTCTATGCTGTTCAATTATGACAGTCAGCAAGATTCTGAGTGAAATTAAAAAAACTAATCAACAACTACCTTGCTTGGTAATTGAGCTGTCCAATTATGACATTCAGCAAGATTCTGAGTGAAATTTAAAACTAATCAAAACTACCTTGCTAAAACTTGATGCGGCATTCTAGTATAATTCGTTCCCCAGTGCGTGTAAATTCCCTGTTCAGTAATCACCACTCTTTTTGAAACGAACCACCACTCTTGATTTTAGTCACAGAGGTATAGCAATGGCTGCACTAACGGGTAAAACTGAGGGAAGTTTGCATGAACCCTGAGGAGAAAGAAAGCGTCATGCACCCATTTGTTGTGCAGATAATTGCAGTCTGTTTTTTTTTTTTACACACCATTACACCAATGGAATGTGGACCATTCATCACTGCCTAACGACACGCTGAATCATCACAGTATTGTGAGGTACTATGAAAACTAAGTCAGTAGTTAAATACCCTGCAGTTTCTCATGTCCAAGAGAAGAGATCGAACAGAGAGAAGAGAGATGCTGCTTGGTAACTGGTACTGTCAACCTTAGCAAGTGGCAAGTAATCAGATGTGATATTGGAGGCAAACAAATTGTGAAAACAAAACAATTGTGAGATGAATTTTATGAGATTGTGAGATGAATTTTTGAGATTGTGAGATGAATTTTTATGAGATTGTGAGATGAATTTTTGTAAGATTGTGAGATGAATTTTGGTGAGTTGAGATTGTGAGAGAATGTTATTATGATTGAAAAATTGTAAGATATTTTTTTTGATACTATGATTGTGTGAATATGGTTGATTGAGAAAAGAAAAAAATAGAAAAAAGAAAATAAAAGGAAAAAGAGGGGGTCAGGGGAGGGGGCGCTGGAACCCTGACGGCCGAAAATTTTAGTGCCGGCTGGAGTTACCAGCCGGCACTAACGTGTTGCACGTTAGTGCCGCCAAATCAGTGCCGGTCACAGCGCCTGGCACTAAGTGCCTGTGTGACCGGCACTGATAGCGAGTTTTCCAGCAGTGTCGTGTAGAAGGACGTGTTACTCTGCCATTTTCCACGGCAATGCTAGAAAAAGGAGCAACATAATTATCTGTATGTTGTCCAACCATGACAGTCAGTGTATCTGCCCTCTAGTAGTCTCTACTCTGCTTTTTCCCCCCTAGATGCTTGCATGTCAGTGTATCATCTATGTTCATTCAATTACTGGTTCCTCCAGTAGTGATTGACTGAAATTTGAAACTTGTGTGGCTGTCGAATGTAATTGACACAGATTACCTCTTCTTAACTTTCAGGTCTTTCGTTTGGACATAGTTCAGAGGAAGGTTCTTTAGTTGTTGCAGTCCCACTCATGGTCCTCTTGTTTACTCTCTTGCCAAGCAATCTTGAGGGAAGTTTGCATGAACCCTGAGGAGAAGGAAAGCATCATGCTCCCATTTGTTGTGCAGATAATTGCAGTCTGTATTTTATTTTATTTTTTTCATACACACCATTACACCAATGAAATGTTGACCATTCAGCACTGCCTAACGAATCATCACAGTACTGTGAGGTAGTATGAAAACCAAGTCAGTAGTTAAATACCCTGCAGTTTCTCATGTCCAAGAGAAGAGATTGAACAGAGAGAAGCAAGTAGAGATGCTGCTTGGTAACTGGTACTGTTAGCCTTAGCAAGTGGCAAGTAATTAGATGTGATATTGGAAGCAAACAAATTGTGAAAACAAAACAACTACGTCCTACCAGACAAGCCATGGCCACTGCCGTTTAGGAAGTAATAAGAAGAGGAATGGTGTGTCTGCCATGTTATAAAATCGCAATGATTTCAATTGATCTTAGGATTTGTACTGTATTCTCGTTGTATTGTATCCTTCTCGTGAAGACGGTTTTGTTCAAAGCAAAGGCTCAGAACGGAGACTTAGCCCGCTCGGCGATGCTACTGGATCACTGACGCGAAAACGCCAGGCAGCAGCGCCCGCCGCCGTCCGCCGGAATAGCGTCGCCGTGTCGCAAACAATCCATGACTAGTAATCACCCCATCTCCATCTCCGGCAGCCGCGCGGCGCGCGTCCGCGACCCGCCGGCCGGCTCTGCCGCGGCACCATCTCCGGAGCCTGGAGGAGAAGGGCGGTGGGAGGAGAAGGGCACGTGAGATGCCGATGAAGACGGTTGCGGGGCGGCGGGGCTAACGGAGCTCACCGGCGGCCGCGACCTTGCCGGCCGGAAGTCCTCTGCAAAACTCGCGGCCGACATATTTACATGTAGGTCCTCACAAGTTTGCAAACGGAACCTTGAGGGCTCGTTCGGTTTCATTGGAATGCTTCCACCTGGATTGAGATCAATATACTACAAACTTTATGATACTTACACTGAGAGACCGGGATTTATTCCAGGTGGAGAACCAATTTACTCATGATAGGGACAACAAAAGACCCGGATTGGTTCCTCACCTCTTGACTAGTGGATTGATTCCCGGTCTCTTATTGTCACTATCATGGGTAAATTGGTTCTTCACCTGGAATAAATTCCGGTCTCTCATTGTAAGTATTATAAAGTTTGTACTATATTCATCTCAATCCGGGTGGAACCATTCCAACGAAAGCGAACGAGTCCTAATTTGGATCGTGATTAATAATCGCGATCCGATTATTGTCAAAAATGCCCTCAACAGTTTACAGATAACCCCCTAATTCGGATCACGATTAATAATCCCGATCCGAATATTTGCAAATAACCCCACATTATTCGCGTGCAGGTCCCTGACCGGGATTGCTCAATCCTCCCGCTCGCCCACCGCCCCCGCGCCGCCATCCTCCCTGCAGGAATCACGAAGCCGTTCATCCCCTAGCGCGAGCCGTGATCCATGGCCATCGGAGACGAATCGAGGACTCGATCGAGCAGCAGCGCGCTTATACCTTCACGAGGACGCCGGACATGGCACCACGGCCGTCGTAGGCTCGTAGCCTCTGCCTCTGCCTCCGACCACCGCCGGCGACGGTGGTGGGCACGTTTGGTTTGTTGCCAACAGTTGCCTGACCAAATTTTTGGTGTGCCTTTGTAATTTGGCTTTCATTTGGATGGACACCAAATGTTGGCATGCCAATACACGCCAACACAAGTTCAGTTGTTGCCGCGGGCGAGAAAAGGGCGGGCGAAACGCTCGCCAAAAAATTGGCAGCCAGCGTCAAAGAAGGAGGCAACGTGGGAGAAGTTGTTTGGCTGCACGGAATTCAAAGATAGCTGATTTGCTGTACTAAAGCACTAATATCTTAGTAACGGTTAAATAATTTCGAATCCTTTTACATATTAATATTCCTTGAAATTAAATCTACAAAATAAGATATCACATGACAATATTTTGACATAAAATAAAATAATGACATGTGGGGTCCACGTGTCATACTAAAGAGATTAAATGAATTTGGTAGAATTTGGTAAGTGACAATCCAAACGCAATTTTGCCAATGATTTGGTAATGCCCATGATTTGGTCATGACCAAAATTTGGTAAGGCAAGATGGGGCATAAACCAAACATGCCCTGAGGGCATCCATGCACACTTTGACGCGATCCATTTGCTCTCTGCTTTTTTTTAACGAAATTTCGTTCTCCAGTAGTCTCTACTCTGTTTTTGTTTTTTCCCTAGATGCTTGCGTGTCAATGTATCATCGTACGTTCGTTCAACTACTGGTTCCTCGAGTAGTAATTGATTGAATTTTGAAACCTGTGTGGCTGTTAAATGTAATCGACAGAAATTCTCTCTTCTGAACTATCAGGTCTTTCGTTTCGACAGAGTTCAGAGGAAGGTTCTTCAGTTGTTGTAGTCCCACTCATCGTTATCGTTCTTCTCTGCTTGTGGCACTCTTGTTTACTCTTGCCAAACATTTGTGTTATGCCACATGGAATGAAATTTAGATGCTGTAATCTTGCTTCTTGAAGATTAGTTTGTCTGTCTAAGATAAACAATCGTTGGATTGAAGAGTTTGTTCACAAGGTGAAAGAAGTTAGTGATACTAAAACCCAAAAAAAATGGTTATATGCTTATCTTTTCTCTCATGTAGAAGAACGTGTTACTCTGCCAATTTCCACGGCAATGAAAGAAAAAGGAGAAACATAATTATCTGTATGCTGTCCAACCATGACAGTCAGCAAGATCTGGATGCAATTAAAAAACTTGTCAGTGTATCTGCCCCACCTCTAGTAGTTTCTACCCTGCTTGGTGCTTGCATGTCGGTGTACTGTTTCCTGAGTGGTGATTGACTGAAATTTGAAGCTTGTGTGGCTGTCGAATGTACTAGTTGACAGAGATTACCTCTTCTGAACTTTCAGGTTTTTCGTTTGGACATAGTTCAGAGGAAGGTTCTTCAGTTGTTGCAGCCCCACTCATGGCCCTCTTGTTTACTCTCTTGCCAAGCAATCGTGTTATTTCACATGGAATGAAACTTAGATGCTGTAATCTGGCTTCTTGAAGATTAGTTTGTCTAAGAAAAAAGCAACAGTTGAATTGAAGAGTTTGTTCATAAGGTGAAAGAAGTTAGTGTTACTGAAACAGATGCTCATCTCTCATGCACAAGAAGTCAAGAACGTGTTGCTCTGCCATTTTTCACGGCAATGCAAGAAAAAGAGCCACGTAATTACTGTCACTTGAGTGCAATTAAAACTAACCAAAACTAGCTTACTTGGTCGTTGAGCTGTCTGATTAAAAGTTTTTTGGATGAGATGATTAAAAGTTGAAGTATTCTGGTACAGTTCATTTCCCAGTCGGTGTATGTTCCCTGTTCAGTAATAGCCACTCTTGTTTTTAGCCATACAGGTAGAGCAATCCCTGCACTCACAGATAAAACTGAACTGACCAAACATGGAGAGCAATTTATTATGTATGAACTGTGAGGAGAATGAAGGCATCATGAACCCATTTGCTGTGCAGATAATTGCAGTCTGCATGTTTTTGCATACACACCAATGGAAGGTGAACCAACTGTTCTTCAGTGCTTCTTGTGTCAATCTTTCTCGAGAAAACAAATGCACATTCTGTCAAAATAAATTCACGGGCTCTGATTTTTTTTATTTTTATTGCAAACGTCAATGTATCTACTTGTTCCTGAAAGTAGTAGCAATTAGGATTTTAGGTTCGACAAAGTAGCAATCAAGTAGCTGATATGGTTCTTGAAACCGCAGTGACAAAATGTTGATGCACAAGGCTGTGAAGAATCCAGTAATTAGGACTACTGAAGACTACTAATTGCAGAGAAAGTCCATGTTGTCTGGATCAATTATGCCCCCAAAGTATAACACGTGCTTTACAAGCTATACTATTCCTACTCAATTATGAACCACATTAATTTACATCATTACCTATGTTTAAATGAAAAAAGGAATATCTTGTACCAGATATCAGGACATCATAGTTTTATGTGCCCCTTAGCAATGCACGAGCATGTAACTATATATAAAAAAAATGAAGATCCACTACCTCTGTTTTTCAGCCTATATAATTCCAGAAACTCCTAGGGAGGAAAATACAACAAAAACAACCCAAAGGATCATGAAATACACCGATGTAACCCAAGCCCACAGCCTAGGCCCCCCAAGCTCAGCACCGATTATAATGCGACGGAGAACCAAAACCGTGACACAGCCAAACGATGTCGCGAAGAAGACTAGAAGGGAGAAGCTAAGACCAGCAGCATTGTCTATGTACAGTGGTTCCTGATAAACGAAGAAGTTGTACGCTGTGTTGATCAACCAAGGAATGCCAATACCAACATATATGTTCACCGAGTTGCTGCAACAACAGAATTATGTTAGTTTATTCAGCTCTAGTTTGAGGTGAAAGCAATGAGAGAAAATGTGCAAAAATGAACCTGCAGGTGATGTTGGCTATTGCAGAATCTGCGGTGACTTGACGCTCAGCAGCTATCTTGCTCGCAACTAAATCTGGCCATGAGGTTCCAGCAGCTAGTGCTGTGAATGCTATGACATATGGACTTACTCCTGCTCAAAAAAGAATATTTTGTCATCATAGTTGCAGGTATATCTTGGTGAGAAGATTGAAAATGAACCTTGAGCAGGAGTATGTTCTAACCTGTGACACAGCTTATCTGATCTGTAAGCTTAGTAACACCATAAGCAACACCACTTATGAAGGTCAGTGAGCATATAAAAGCAATCCAGCCGTGTGCAATGTGATATGGGGGCACAAAAGCAAACAAAAATTTCCAAGGTGCAATGATGGCATTCCAAAATATTCTGGTGAGCCTCAGGCAGACAGAGTCCATCTTCTTTGACTGAGGGCTCTCCAACTGTGTATGTTGACAAAACCGATTGCCATGCCAAACAACAAAGCAGAAAGTTGTCAGCGTTAGCTCAACTTTAAGGCTGGCAAAATGAGTAATTTCATCACAATTGTATTTTTGGAATTTGTCCCAGCAGCACCTGGAAATAAGTTTCTCAATTGTATATAAAATAAAACCCTAGAGCATATTTCCCAACCCTTGTACCATATGACTTATGTTGGACAGCATATTAAAACTTATGCACATTTTTCCAATAAATGAAATAATTGTTCTAAACTTCAAATACAATGTTCCAACCACAAGTAAACAAAAGATGGCATGCTACGGAATACACATAAATAAATCAAAATAGCGAGTTAACTTACCGATACAGCATCAATAAATTGTTGCCGCCAAATAGAAGGCCACGACATATCCTCTTGTGTGTCCTTTACAAGATGGTCCATTGTTGACGATGCCTCTGTATCTGGAACTTTGCTGTACTCTACAGAAGTCCAAAATATAGAAAGAATACATTTAAAACAATAACCGGTAAATGTATTTAAAGATGAACAATGAGACGAAACATTTGGGGATAAACCGTAGAGGTCATAATATTTTCCCTAAAAACAAAGGTAACACAAATTCCCACAAGGGGCATAACCTGAGCAATATTGTCATGAATGCTAAAGCATTACCACATAACTGCCGGGATGCTAATTCACCCATGATTATTTCATTCAATGCTTAGCTCAACAAAAAGGGAAAAAAGATGTTCATTTTATTCACCAAATTAACAAGAAAAAGAGAGAATATCAAATTAGATGTCTACAAATACTTAACTAATCCATTGCTATCCAGTGATGCACTATCAATCTATCATTGACATTGAGAATAGGTAGGAAACCAGGAATGCACAGAGAATATGTCTGCAATACCATTATTCTGGACAGTTATAGGAAGGGCCTCATTAGTATCATGAATGCTGTCATAATCAACAGAAGCATCTTCTGGTGGAACCCAATCTTCAGGTCTCTCACCTCTCAAACTGATTGCAACAGATTGAACAAAAACATTAGCTATGCACACCTTATTAACTTGTACATGACCATGGGATTAGTTAGCAAAAGAAAAGGTATTCAAGAAGTAAAGATCATACAAAGGGATTGACACATATGGCCACCGCTTGTCCTGTGCATATGCATGAAGCAGAAGCAACCCATACTGCAAGACTGTCAGCAAGGCCTCCCAGAGGGTGATCACCTGAGGTGTCCACACCTAAACACAGTGCAAAGTGTTCATTGGCGCCAAACATACTTGCATCGTGGAAATATTTATATGATGAATATTTATATAATGAAATCTTTCAACATTGGCTGATGATATCTCTGGATACTTAATCAGACATATGAAAAAAGATGTTTAGATTCATTATAAATACTTTCGTGATGTTATGATCATATTACGATTTATAACAGATATTGGTGGTTAAATCCATGTTTCGAATCCTCAGTTTGTAACCAAGCTGTATAGTATATGACTTACCTCCAAGATAATATACAGCCAAATGTATGCCCAGAAAGACCAGAAAAGCTCGACCAACCAAACACCCAAATCTGAGATCTTTTTCTTGGAGCCCGGTCTTGGCATAACCACACAGACAGCATGTATGGGAAAAAGATCAAACGCAGCAGAGCCCACAAGGGTTCCTGGACCTAGACCTGCAAAACACAGATACCCAATCTGAATAAGCTACTGCACTTTACTTTGAATATCATGCTGCAAAAGCTCACCGCAATTAATTAATCACTATACCTCCTGCCGTCAGTTGACCCAGATTTCGGATGGCATCGATGGTTGCCAGTGAAATCTGGGGAAAGCTGGTACCAAAGGCGAGGAGGGCAATATCGGCGATCGTGTAGTTCCACACCTTCTCCTGCCTCACAACAGATGCTTTCGTGTGTGGGTCTATTGTGACCACCTCCCTGGAGTGCTTCATGATCTCTTCCATGGATTTGAAGAACCGGGCAGTGATCGCGGATAGCCCGATGAAGCAGTACACAAGAGCAACGGTATAGAGGGAAGCGCGGACGCCATTGGAGAGCAGGGTCTCTCCATGGAACAGCAGGTAGGTGTTGCTGTCACACGAAGTTGGAGGAGCAGAGCTCACCATCACGATGTCCGACATTGAGAACTTGAGCAAATATTTCTAGCTAGATATATAGCTCCTGTTGAAACACAAATGGCAGAGATTTTACATCAGCACATGCGGCATGCGGCCATGGCTGAACCTGCAAGTTCAGTTGTTATTAAAAAAAAACTGCCGATTCAGATGACTAAAGTAAGAGGAGAACGCACCAGAGGAACACTTGCGGCCGAATCCCCAACCAGGGACCAGGCTGTCCGCTCGGTGGTCTTCCTCTTCTCCACCGGCGGCGCCGCCCCCAATGCTCGGCTCCTCTATCCAATCCAGTCAATCTGCCGCACAGACACTGCAAGATTGAGGAGAAAAAGGAGATCGGTGATTTCAATTATTTTTTTCCACTTATTAGATCGAGGGGTCGGATTGGCAGGCAGCCAAAAGAAAAATCGCATTTTTATCGAGGAGAGATCCTTCTCTGCTTCTTCTATTGGGAACGAAAAAACTCGAAAAGAAAAGGCGACGAATTGCTCCCAAGAAATTGGGAGCAGATGAAAGCAAGCGGAGATGGGCCGCGCGGGGGAGGAATGGGCGGGCGGGGGCGGGCGGCTTACCAGCTACCACCGCCACTCGGAGCCTCGGAGGCGGAGGCGGAGGCGGAGGCGGAGCCGGCGGGCGGCGGCGGTTGGCGATGTGGGCCCGGCGCTGCAACGGCAGCGGGCGTTTCGGTAGTGTTGACGAAAGCTGGTTGTTGGGCTTTTGCCTTTTGCTACTGCATTTGGATGCCCAAATTGGTGATTTTGTAGGGCAATCCGAGATTAAGATATGCATGGGGGAATGGGATGGAGTAGTCTCTGTCAATCAAAGGCATCGACATGGCTGGAATCTACCATTTGTGTTTGTGGTGGGTGAGAGGAGAGATTGATGGGTGGTGTGGAATTGAATTTTGCACTCTCTTTTTCTTTTCTTTTTTTGAAAGATCTCTCCTTTTCTTTTTACCCCTCCAGAAATATGCGTGTGAAATTCTTGGTAAGATAGCAGAAGGCATTCCTTCATTTGTAAATAATTAATTAAATACAAAATTTAAACGCGCAAATGCATAGAAATTAGCAAATGCTCCCTGCATGTTTTGGGCCTAGTAAAATGCAAAGCAAACTTGTGGCGCTGGATCAGAGAGGAGACATTATCAGTTTTATCACTATCAGTTGGTTGTGTACACATCCTTGACTTTCTCTCGACTGTGTACACATTCCCCCTGAATTTCTCTTGGCTGTGAACAAGCCGTACGACGTGGAAGAACACACGCCAAATGTGTCACCTGGGTCCATTTCAAATCAGTGTCACATAATATACGATGAGAATTCGAATTAAAGTGGGGCCATTTCAATTATATTTTTATATATATGCAGGTTCCAAGGCTTTTTAGCGTCAACAACAGTGACCGGCCGGCAATAATTCATCGTGGAGGCGTAAGTGTGCGACTTTGATTTGTGTGTTTTGCTGTATATATTAACACCAATTGTTTTGCATCAAAAAATAATAATGGTGATTAGTGAGGATAATAGGAGACCAATTGTGCATGGGTGGAGGAATCACCCTATGGCCCTGTTTGATTCAGCTTCTGGCTGATTTTGGAGGCTCGATTTTGAGAAATCCAAAAATCAGATGACTCTCAAAATCCAGAATCCAGAATCCAGCTGGATTCTCGATTATGGATTCTCGGACCCATCGGACTTTTAGATTTTCCAAAATCAAACCTCTAAAATTGGAAATAATCGGAATCAAACAGGGCCGACACACTTTCACAGTCCACACAAATGGTGTGAAGCCAACGGACTTTTACTTGCTGGTAGCTTACGGCCGGTTCCAGCCTCCCATATGGTGGGTGGCCCATGCCATAATGGTGAAGTCCTTCGTTCTTTTGATTATTTCATGTGTGCGCAGATGTGCATGGGTGGTGTGCAAATTGAATTTTTGGTCAGTTTTGACAGCCAGCGGAGGGAAAATGACAAGGGAATTTTTTCCTTCGATTTATATGTAAATCCAAAACTTAGAAAAAACGTACCATGTATATCGGTACTTTCTCTGTTCCAAATTATAAGTTGTTTTGACTTTTTTAGGTTCATAGATTTTGCTATGAATCTAGACATAACATTTATCTAAGTGCATAACAAAGATTATGAATCTGAAAAGCCAAAACGACCTATAATTTGGAATGGGGGTAGTAGAATTTATTGGCTTTTGGTGTGACGAACAAACGCATACACATGAAAAACAATCAACGTCTTTAAATTTTTTTTTTAATAAACTTATCAGGCTGCTTAGTCACAGAAGTAAACGCAACATGCATGATTACCTGCTCGTGTACTCTTGGCTGAAACCTCCCTAACCAACGTGGAAGAACACGCACCAAAAATGCGAGCTGACCGAGGGTGACTGCTGCAATGCTGGACCATGAGAAATTTGTGAGATTGTCTCGCAAGTTGGCAATTATCCATTCAGATGGACACGTCGTGTGTGACTTCGTGTGGGCCCTTCATATGTATCAGCAACCACTTGTTTATTATGCCGACTGCTTGCTGGCACGTGATAGGCTGTCCGAATCCTTGGTGTCGCGGTCGCGTGCTGTTACCATGGAACTCGTGCACATTTTTATTTTTATTTTTTGCGCGCTTTCCCTTTCTAAATCCGGTGCGTGACGAAACAGTATCAAGCGATGTGGCAATATAAAATACCAGTAACAGATCACAGCGCTGATCCATAATATCGTTCTTACAAAAGAAGATAATTAAGCCTATTATAGCCTAGTAAGATATATACTGTATATCGTTATGAGACACTGAGGCTGATGAACTTGAGACAAACGGGTAGTGGTACTAAACCTTTAATAAATGAACATTTTGTTTTTCCAAAAAAATGTAAATGAACATGTTTCCTAAGTATTAAACAAATTTAATGTGATATATCAGTTTGCATTGATATAAGCTAAGTTGTCACATCATAAAAACTATTTTGAAACACGTACATATGTACACGACCAAAAAAAAATGGTCGACTCACATGAGGATGCCCTAAAATTGAAGGTCGTTTCAATATAACATGTTCTTTACTATTATAGGTATTTGTTTTCTAGCAAAACACATATAGAGCGCAAAGTTTAAAGTGATGTCCATGTGTCACTATATCTTGAAAGAGTGGAAAAAAAAGAATTTTCATGTGCTGGAAAATGGGGGAAACGCATGGCCTCTAGAAAAAGAGAAGCTAGGATTTTGTCGTGGTTGGTCTTGAACCAGTTTTCGCTGTCCTCCACGGCTCCACCTACTAGGTTTTATCAACTCGATCATCCACGAGAAGGGCTTGTGTGGTCCTATATTTGGTTCCATGCACTGATATTCGTTCATTCGATACCCTTAAAATGTATTACTAGTTCTATTTCATGATCACGACATGTTCATTCCCCGCATGACACATACTATATATAGATAGCGAAATAAAAGCGCCATATTCCCCCCATTTGACAATTAATTTGTGACCGTAATTTAGCTTTCCATCTCGCGAGTTCATAAATAAAAGGTCAAAACGTAAAGGGCACACTTGTATTTTTTATAGGAAGGTAGGCTCATAAGTTAAATGCACCAGGAGCCATTGAACTTGTCCCGCTGTGCCACTTAGGTCTACGAACTTGCAAAATCGAAATTCAGCACCCGGTACTTGTTAAAGTGTGCCATTTAGATCCATACCCCTTCAAAACATGCAAAACCCCTCTTCTTTTTTATCTTCTTTTACATTTTCATCCTAATCCTCATCTCCCACTCCTCTCTCAAGGTCGGCAGCAGTGGCCGATCCTCCCCACGCCGACCGCATGCTCCTCCCGTGCGCCATCTGCTCCTCCGGGCGCCGGTCGGGGGCGGATTCCTCTCCGGCCAAATCGAGAGGGGGTTCCTCTCCGGGCCCCTCGACGCCGCGCTCATGTCCGGGCCCCTCCCGGGCGCTGCTACATCCGGCCGCAAGGGGGGCGCCGTGTCGGCGCTCCACCGGAGCCTCTCCCACGGCTCTTCGGATGACGTCGCCGCCGTGGCCACCTGTGGCGCCGATGCCGCTGGGCTGCAGTGGGCGCAGGGGAAGGCCGGCCAGGAACGTGTGCACATCGTCGTGTCCACGGATTTCCTCATCTTCCACCTCTACGCCACCATGCACTGTGAGCTCCGCGGCCTGCTGTGGGATAAGTGCGAGCAAGAGGAGCCCTGCTCCTCCATGGGCGGAGGGGCGGCCGTGCTCCGGCGTGCCCACGCAGCGCCGCATCGACCAGGTGGCAGCGCGCTCGCGCAAGACGCGACAACCGTGTGGGGCCGGTACGGCAAAAGGCGAGGGGCGGCGGCAAGCTCCGGCAGGGGCGACGCACCTCGCCCGGTGGTGCCGGGCTCTAAGCTGGAATCCTCATCGCCAGCGAGGCGGCGCGCCGGTCAACGGCCAGACATTGCAAGAGAGAGGGGAGGAGATGAGGACGAGGATCCAGAAATAGAAGAAGAAAAAATTTAGGGGGTTCTTTGTATATTTTGAATGGGTATGGATCGAAATGGCACACTTTAACAAGTACCGGGTGCTAAATTTCGATTTTGCAAGTTCGTGGACCTAAGCGGCACAGCGGGACAAGTTCAAGGGCCCTGATGCATTTAACTCCTTATTTATTCACAATATCAACTTATAAACTTTTGTCCTCCAGCCATAGCACCTTCGAGTTGACCGTTTTACATGAAGCGAAGACGAAAGTGTAACATCTTAGTTCGCCCCTTGGAATGGCTGGTAGGTGCGGCTTTGGGAACAGGGTGTTACACAAACAAATCATGAGTGGAAACAGCTTCATAATTACACAGTAGAACTGTAACATCTTAGTTCGTTTCTTTGATTTACGCAGTCTAGTGTCATTGGGAATGGCAAGAGAAGATGGAAGTGGAACTCCCATAGACAGCATAGGGCCAAACCCACAAATGATGTTCAGGTTGTGCACATTTCCAATGGCCAACACCATAGCTATGCTGGTTCAACACCAGATCATTTGGTGATCTGTTCTATAAACCCTGTAATGTTCTATAAAGGGGTGGCTATCAATATAATCTCGATTCTGATTGGGTTTCAAGCAGACATGTACTTGCACTATTGCAACATGGAGTACTTAGCTGCAGCAATAATGGCCGTCTGCGGCGTCACAGAGGCTGGAAATAATTTATTCCATTTTCGAAAAATATATATTAAGAGTAATAAAGTCAGTACAAGCTTGTGATTCATAATCTAGCTTCGAATAGTCCTTGTGCCTACAAAAATCTGTTTACAGGGAACAAGTAATACATTTTTTGCACATTCACAAAGTAAGAGCCTGAAGTACGAAATAAGCTGTAGCAAAGTTTGCATGAGTGAGGAAAAAAACAAGAGGATCGTGCGTTTTGCATAGAAGCCACCACTGCAAAGTGAGTTAGTCTGTTAAAAATGGTTCATTTTATTTATTTTTTATCGAAACAGATGGTGAGAAGTGTATGATTGATCAGACGAACCATTCAGCCCTTTCTAATGACAAGCTAAATCATCGCAGTTCTGTGAGGTACTAGTACTAACAAAACTGGGGCACTTAAATACCCTGCACCTTCTCCTATAGCCATTCTTCTTCTCTCTCTCACAGACGAGAAAACAGAACAGAGAAATGCTTGGTAAATGATACGGCTGCACTCTTGGCAATGATTAAGCTAATGTGACATTGGAGGTAACCAAACCACAACCACAACAGCATCTTGTTTTACCAGATAAGCAACTACCACCAAGCTTGCCAGAGAAACAAAATACGTGCTGCCTTCTCTGTGTTATGAGCTCCTAAAGAATCCACTGAAGTTCAAGATGGCTGATATGAAATACATGAAAAGTGAGAATCCATTGAAGTTCAAAATTGCGGATGTGAAATACATGAAAAGTGAGAATCCATTAAAGTTCAAAATTGCAGATGTGAAATACATGAAAAGAGAGGGCTGATATCAAATATATGAAAAGCTTGATTGCTGAATATTGCTTTTTCATCGAGTTCAAAGGTTGTTAAAGTTACCTAAACCATCCCAAGTTATTTAGGCCGTGATTACAGCAGGTCAATCCAGTTTTGGTATCTTATTCAAGAAAAGAGTTGTGCCTATCTGATTCTGCTCTTTCTTCTCAAATCCTGATTGATTAATTCTTATGTGGTTGTCACATGTATTTGCATAATACTCATTCGTTTTTTATATATAAGCGAAAGGGCCTCGAGCTGACTTGGTTAGATGGCCTCAGTAGCACTCCTCAGGTCTTGGGTTTGACTCCCCGTGGGAGCGAATTTCAGGCTGAGGTTAAAAAAATCCTCTCGTCTGTCGTCATAACCAAAGCACAGGTCAAGGCCCGGCCCATGTCGTATCTGTGGTTGGCTTGGGCTCTCCTACCTGGGGGTAGTTGCAGAAGCCGTCAGCCCAGTGGTTGTCTCACAAGGGCTACGGGCCCCTGTGTAAGGGTGGGGCAGAGGTTTGGGGTTTTTCTCGGCCTACGTGAGAAGGTCTTCTCTCTTAGAAAAAAACCCGGGGGCTGTCTTACCCCCGCAGGTCGAGTTTTTTTATATATAAACATATATTTCATATCTTTGATCCGAAGTTCACATATGAGCTATATGCTAGCTGATGGCACACATGAACTCTTGGCATTGGACAGCTATAAGCATTGATTGATGGAGCGGCTAAAATATTAATATATTAATGAATATTCTCTTTTCTAAAAACATGCGCTCTTGGCAAATGGCATTTGTCAGTTTGAAAGCTGCCCAAAACTGGGATCGAGCTCTTGTGGCCATGACAAGCGCTGTATGCCTCATACCTGTATAGGCAAGTAGCTGCAGTTCCTCGAGTGTAGTAATCTCTCGAATGAGATTTGAAACTTGTATGGTTCGCAAATGTAAAGAAATTATTTCGAATTAACTTTCAAGTTTTTTCGTTTTTAGGATTGGGGAGTAGAAATGAATACATGCAGCATCTAGCAGTGAATAATCCAGTAGTAAACTGTGGAGTAACTGCACCATTTTCTCTTTGTGTCCTTCTGACAGTGAACACTGTTTTGTGTGTCGTTCTGAAAAGTGAACAAAACTGGTACGGTACTAAGAACAGACGGCATGATGTTGTGTAGAGTAGGATTAACGACTTTGGACGAATTTTTGTTCAGCAAAGATGAAAGCAAAGGCTAAGAACAGAGACTTGCCCGCTCGGCGATGCTACTCGATCACCGGCGCGCGAAAACGCCAGCCAGGCAGCAGCATATTGGCGCCCGGAGCCCGGAGGAGAAGGGCACGTGGGACGCCGACGGAGACAGCATATTGGCGCGTGTGATTTCGCCGGAGTTCACCGGCGGCGGCTCAACGCCGCGACCGCGCCGGCCGGGAGTCCTCTGGAAAATACGCGACCCATATTTACAGGTGGGTCCTCAAAAGTTTGCAAAAGGTCCCTAGTTTGGATCGCGATTAATAACCGCGATCCAATTATTTGCAAAAATACCCTTACCATTGTACAGGTAACCCCTACTTTGGATCGCGATTAATAATTGCGATCCGAATATTTGCAAACAGACCCAAGTTACTTGCGTGTAGGTCCCTGGCCTGGATTGCTTCATCCTCCCGCTCGTCCGCCGTCCCCTCGCCGCCATCCTCCCGACCGGAATCACGAAGTGCCATCCAGTCATCCCAAGTGCGATCCATGGCCATCTGAGACGAATCGAGGACTCGATTGAGCATCCACGCACTTGCCTTCCACGAGGACGCCAGACATGGCGCCGTCCACCAGCACCACCGCCGTTGTAGCCTCTGCCGCCTCTACCCCTGACCACCGCCGGCCGGCGACGGTGGTGGGGCCCCTCTACATGATGGAGAACCTGAAGGAACGATGGCAGCTCAGTGTTGCTGCAAACATCCATGAGCCATGCACACTCTGACGCGATCCATTTGCTCTCTGCTTTTCTTTTAACGAAATTGATCTCTGCTCTTTCTCTGCTTTTCTTTACCTAGATGATTGTGTGTCGATGGCTCGTCTTATGTTCATTCAACTGCTGGTTCCTCGACCTCGATTAGCAATTGATTGGAATTTGGAACAAGTGTGGTTGTCCAAATGTAATCGACAGAAATTAACTCTTCTGAACTTTCTGGTCTTTCGTTTGAACAGAGTGCAGAGGAAGGTTCAGTTGTCGCAGTCCCACTCCTCGTCATCCTTCTTCTCTGCTCGTGGCTATCTCGTTTGCTCTCTGGCCAAACAATCGTGTTATGCCACATGGAAGATGTTTCTGCTCATGAATATGAACACAATCGGTGATCTGGAAAATCTCAATTGTGTGTTTAGGACCAGCACAGCATAGTAATTGGTTCATTTCTTCCGCATGTGTACCTGATGAGTTCAGCTCTTTCAAATGACTAACTAAAAATCATCTTGATTTTGTGACGCGACATTAGATTATGTCTTCTCCACTTGGAGTTCTTAAGTACTAAGCGTGGTCTCATTTTCTTTTCTAGTGAAGTGAAATGTTGGTTCAGCTAGCTCAAAACATACATGAGATGTTGGACGTAAACAAATCATGCCAATGCTTATGTTTTCTTCCACAAGAAAATGCAACATATGGAGCACCATCCCTAATTGCACTCTACACACTACACTACAAGAAAAGTTGCGATAGGTGATGTTTCATCCATGTCACAAAAAAAATTGTTTTTTTGTGGCGTTTAGCAATTTGTGACTTTTGTGTGATTAAAAGTGTTGATAAATGTGACAAAATATTTCTCCTGATCTCCAAAATTGTCAACTCCGAAGGCATATAAATTAGATCAGCATTATCTTGTTGTAACAACTCTCAAAGTTTTCCAAGAATAAAAAAAAAACTAGCTGGAGTGACACACTAATCACCAAGTTTTGTGCTGTACAAAAGCAAGGGGCCAAGTACTTTCCCAAAGGATTATGGGTTATTTAGTCATTCATCTTGTAGCACTTACGGTTTACAATACCCGGTTCTCTTTTAATATGAAATACCATGTTCTCCTGCTTCTTTAGAAAACATCATGTCGAATTTGTACAGCACATAATTCTTTGATAATTTGTATCCAACTATCAAAGAAGCTATGACAAATAAAAAATCGTAGAATCTTGTTAAAATATGATGTTCTGATGGTCCTCTTGTTTCCTCTCTAGGCATACAATTTTGTTATGTCACATGCAAGCTTCTTCTTCTTCTTTTTTTTTTTTTGTCTCGTGCTTATGAACCCAATTAGGACTTCCATTCATGTGATCTGCATGGGCTCGTAAGCAAGGAGCAGATGATGATTGACACCTCAGCTCTTTCGGATGACTGAACTAAGTCCATCACAATTTTGTCACGTCGGATCAGATTGTCTCCTCTCCACTTGAAGCTCTTAAATACAAGGCATCATCTCATACTGTCACGTCTCAGTAGAGTGGAGTGAAATGCTGGGCACGGCTAGCTTAGCACTTGCTTGGGATATTGAAGGTAAACAAACCATGCTGGTGTTCATAGCTTCTTTGATAGTTGGATACAACTTCAGAAGGTCGGTCGGTGAGAAATCAAATTATCTCTGATGTGCATGCCGAATGTTATCTCTTGCTCTCCAAAATTGTCAACTTCAAATAATGATGCATAGATTGGATCAGTAGCATTGTTTTGCACTGATTGCGTCCATGGTAATAGTTGGATATTTTTTTTCTTTCAGACATTTATGATGACTCTAGGACAATAGTTTTATTTAAATTGGATTTCTTTTCTTCTGTCGTCTTTTCTACTGTTTTATTTACTGTGTACATCAGCTTGCATTTCGGACATGAATTTTATTTTGCTGGGTTTTTCTCTCCTTGTTCCTCCTATTTTATTTACTGAATTACTATGTGCATCAGCTTGTTCTCTTTCTAACTTGAACAGCTTGCATCTCCTTAAAAAAGATAAACAGGCGAGTATTTCATATGCTTCAAGTTACTAAAGATTAATGCAGGAGTAGTAGTTACGTAACAACTTTGAAAGTTTATCAATCCATTTTCCACAAGAACCCATATGAGTCATAGAACTGTCCAACTACTAAGGCCAAAAGAGGCTGTTAAATACAATCCATATATTTTTTTTGAACAAATGGCACACGACGTGTACATTATAGCAGAAAATTATAAGATTACGTCCTGAGAGGCCATAATCAAGCAAAACAAAAAGAAACTAAACAAAAACGACTAAACTACGCTAATATGGGTTGGATTGGGGCATCAACACTCGCCGCACCGCACAATACAAACATCCCTGGAGGTTGGATTGGGGCAGCAAACCACCAAAACACTCCACATCGCCATCGCTCGAGTATATACACCACCATCACCCACGGCATGACCATTGTCACCGTCAGCGCCGTCATTACCAACAATGTCGGCACCGAGCTAGCCACAATACAATCAATAGTTGCTTGCTTGATAATGGAGCTGTCTCATTAAACAAGCATAGAGAAGCTTCTATAGTCAAAAGTATGGTTTAATACCCACTCTTGATTTTGGCCAAAAATAAGACATCAAAAGTTGTGCAAGTAGTTGCTGCATATATGGTAGTTGGGACTTGGGATGTAGATTGACTCGTATACTTTCTTCTTTTTTGGACGGGAACAACTCACATACGGAGTATGCTTTTGCATACAGCACCAATACAATTAAGTCTTGGGAACTGCACTTAACTCGGACCCTGATTGATTAAACCGCGTGCACTTGTGGAGTTGTCATATATTGTCGTAAAATTTTAGATACTTTTAATCAGTATTTTTTTATCTGAATTCAGACGTGTGTAACTCTCTCATTTTTGTTGCTGCTCAGTGGGTCTCTTATTCTCTATCGTCATACAATCAATTATTCTGTCATATGCTTTTGAGCGCTCAGCTCACCAAGGGGCAACGGGTGTAGTTATCAGAGGAGCAGAAGGTGACTTCATTGCAGCAGCCGCTAGGTGGCTCCCTGCAGTAACTTCAGCGCTTGTGGCAGAGGCAGAGGCGTGCCGTGATGGCATGCTTCTGGTTCAGGGCGAAGGCTGGGACAATGTCATCGTCGAGGTGGACTCGAAGGAGCTAGTCAATCTATGGACGAACAAGAACTCCAGATCAGAGATTGGGACGATCTTGGAGGACATTAGGGAGTTGAGTCGCCACCTGCAATCCTTCCAGCTAGTGCATGTACATCGTAGTGCGAATTGTGTAGCCCATGCATGCTTGTGCTCAGGCGATGTGCCTCCTTTCTTACTGCAGCTTCTGCAGAACGACTGTAATCACTCTGATTAATTAATAGAAGTTGTGTTCCAAAAAAAAAAAGATTATGATCTCAAAGGCTCTTCTAGAAACGTGCAATTACGACCAATACATGTTCATATCTTCTGCAGTCACAGGTGTGGACTATGCCCGATATATTCTCGGCAATCAATAAAGACAACAAAACTTAAATAGGCCTTGATATTACATGGCGTATGATTATCCAAGACTAACTGCAACTGTTTTCTCTTTCACTTTCTGGCACAATTACCTTTTGTTATACTATCCTATAGATTATGTCTTAAATAATCATTACATAGATCAAATACCCATATGTATAATCCCTAATTGAAGGATACTACTTTTGCTGCTATAAGGGGTTTTATTTGTGTGGACATGACAACGATAACAAATAAAAAAATGAAAAAAAAATCACTACTTTTTTCCAGCCTATATTATTCCAGAAACTCTTAGAGAGGAAAATACAACAAAAACAACCCAAAGGATGACAAGGTACACTGATGTTATCCAAGCCCACAGCCTAGGGCCCCCAAGCTCAGCACCAATTATAATGCGCCGGAGAACCAAAACAATGATGCAGCCAAATGAAGTCGCGAAGAAGACTAGAAGGGAGAAGCTCAGACCAGAAGCATTGTCTATGTACAGTGGTTCCTGGTAGACAAAGAAGTTGTATACTGTGTCGATCAACCACGGGACGCCAATGCCAACATATATGTTCACCGAATTACTGCAACAAAGGACTTTGTCAGTTTATTCAGCTCCAATTTGAGGAATTGTTTTTTTTTCTAAAAAAGGTATGTGTAGAACTGATTTGAGAAGAAATGTATAGAAATGAACCTGCAAGTGATGTTGGCTATAGCAGAATCTGCGGTGACTTGACGCTCGGCAGCTATCTTGCTCGCAACTAGATCTGGCCATGAGGTTCCAGCCGCTAGTGCTGTGAATGCTATAACATATGGACTTACTCCTGTACAGAAAGTTTATTTTTATTTTTCTTGTCAACAAATGCAGTCACATACTCGCATCTTGGTCAGAAGATCGAATAATGAAATCTGTGCATGGGGTATGTTCTAACCTGTGACACAGCTTATTTGATCCGTAATCTTAGTAACACCATAGGCAATACCACTTATGAAAATAAGGGAGCTTATAAAAGCGATCCAGCCATGTGCAATGTGATATGGAGGTACAAAAGCAAATAACAGTTTCCAAGGTGCAATGAGCAAGTTCCAAAATATTCTAGTGAACCTCAAGCAGATGGAATCCATCTTCCTTGACTCAGGGTTCTCCAGCTGCAAGTTTCAGTAAGTGTAACTGTATGTTAATATTGGTGCACTTGAAGACTGACAAAATGGTTATTGTGTAGACATAAGTCTAAGTGAACACAAGATAATATGCATTTTGTCCAGGCTATCGGCAAAAATAGGGTAAACAAAATAATTTCATCATAAATCTAAGGTAGTGAATGACATATTTACCCCGGAAGCACATGTAAATTACTTTTCTTGATTGTATGCAAAATAAAAAGCCTAGAGCATAATTCGTACAGTACTTTTTATACATTGTTATGCTGACAGAAACATGTATTAAAAATTTAGCCACATTTATCCAAAAACAAAATAAGTATTGTAGCAGGAAGATTTAGCCAAATGCAAATAGAAAAAACTGCAGGACATTCACAGGTAGACCAACAGCGAATTAAGTTACCATAAAAGCATCGACAAATTGTTGCCACCATATAGAAAGCCAGGATGTGTCCGCTCGCATGTTCTTCACAACATCATTTATTGTTGATGACGCCTTCGTATCCTTTTCAGGAACTTTACGGTATTCTACAAGTTTCCAAGACATAAAAGAATTTACTTTCAAAATGATATTCCCCTACAGTTTCCCCTAAAAAATATAAGAAACTATTTTCAAAACAACAATCTCCATGAAAATAAAGATATTTCAAACTTCCACTCTGTGTGTGTGTGTGTGTGGGGGGGGGGGGGGGGGGGGGTGTTGGGTGGGGGGAGGGGGGGACAATCAGAGAAATACTGTCATGAATGCCAACAATGCACATAACTACTAAGATGCTACCCAGAAATAATTGTACAAGATAACCTCGGACCAAAGTAAAGCAATACAAGATAAATAGCACTTCAGTCAGTGCTTAATTCAATTTCAATCCCTTGAACTCTAGTTGTGACGACATCACAGCCCGTTTAGTGATGCATCATAAGAAATCGGGACTTGCATACCTGAATTATGGTAGGAATGCATGGAGAATATATCCACGATGTCCTTATCAGAGCTTACAGGGAGCATCTCACTAATTTCACAATTGTCATACTCAACTGAAGCATCTTCTTTCGGAACCCAATCTTCAGGCCTATCACTTCTCACACTGATTGCAACAAATTGAACTACAACATTAGCGTTGTGGACACTTAACTTGTACATGATCATAGAAGAAATTATCAAAGGAAAGGTAGTGTTTGGGGGTCACGATCATACAAAGGGATCGACACATATGGCCATCGCTTATCTTGTGCATATGTGTGGAGCAGAAGCAATCCATACTGCAAGACTGTCAGCAAGGCCTCCCAGAGGGTGATTACGTTAGGTGTCCACACCTTCATGCAGTGTAAAGTACTCTTTTTTACTCCATGGCCTTGAATAGCAAAACTATGCATTCAGTAGGAACTTTTTTGAACTTCTACAACAAGTGCCTTTTGATATCTAATTCAACATATGAACATGATGCATGGAATCATCTAGATTTTGTTTAACTGAAACTTATAGTAGAAGCTAGGGGTCAGATACGTCAATGTTTAGAAACTTCGTATTTGGAACCGGAGGCAGTATAAATGTGGCATGTACCTCTAAGATAATATACAGCCAAATGTATGCCCATAAAGACCAGAGCAGCTCAACTAGCCAAACACCTAAATCTGAGATCTTTTTTGTAGAGCCCGCCTTTGGCATAACCACGCAGACAGCATGGATTGGGAACATATCAAATGCAGCAGAACCCACCAGCGTGCCTGGACCTAGACCTGCAAGTCCAAAATACCACATTAGCTAGTGTGCTACACTTGAATATTATTCTACTGCAAAGGTTCACCACAATTAATTAATTACTCTACCTCCTGCTGTCAGCTGACCCATATTACGGATGGCGTCAATTGTAGCCAGGGATATCTGCGGAAAGCTGGTGCCGAAAGCAAGGAGAGCAATGTCCGCTATCGCGTAGTTCCACACCTTCTCTTGCTTGACAACAGGCGAGTTTGTGTCAGGGTTTATGCTGACCACCTCCCGGGAGTGTTTCATGATCTGCTCCATGGATTTGAAGAACCGAGAGGTGATCGCCGATAACCCGATAAAGCAGTATGCAAGAGCAACGGTGTAGAGGGATGCGCGGACACCATCCGGGAGCAGGGTCTCGACATGGAACAGCAGGTAGGCGCCCTCACATGCAGATGGAGGATCAGCACTCGCCATCACAGTGTTTGGTATCTGAAGAGAGCTGCAGCCACAAGACCAGAACTAGAGAAAATATTTCTAGCTAGCTGCTGCCTGCTGCTAGTCCCTGCTGCAACACAAATGGTAAAGGACTAAATGAGCAAAGCATTCCTGCTAACTTTTCAAAAAAAAAAAAAAAACACAGCAATATTGGCAAGAGAACTGTGAACTCATGAGCAGATTCAGTGGAGCCAAGGACATGGGGGTGACAGAAGAGGGCGAGGACGCACCAGTGGTCCAACCGGCGGCTGGATCCCCACGAACCACGGCGGCGCGTGCAACAGGCCGTCGGCTTGGTTAGCCTCTGTTTTCTCCACCGGCGGCGGCCGCCGCCGCTGCTCTGCTTCTCTGTCCGCACAGACAGATGCTGCAGATTGGGGAGAGAAGGAGAAGGAGTTAAAGAGACGCAGAGACTGCAGATCGAGGGAACGAATTGGTGAGTAACCAAGAAAAAAAATGCATTTTTACAGATGAGGGATCCTCCCCCAACTTCTTGGGATGGAAAAGAAAAGGTAGTAAAACGAAACAGTCCCCCCAAGAAATTGGGAGGGAAAAGAAAAGCCAAAGAACTGCAGCGTCCATCCGGGAGATTGAATCGCAGGAGAGGAATGGGCGGGCGGCTTGCCGTCACTCAGCGTCAGGGGAGCCGGCGGCGGCCTCGCCGGAGCCAGAGGGCGGCGGCGACGCGGGGCCCCGGTTGCGGCGGCGTTCGCGCTCGTGCGCGTGCGAGGACGGCTGCAAGTCCTGCAACTTTACAACGGTTTGGGCGAGTGAGGACGGAAGCCTCCTTTCTTTTCTTTGGCAGCTACTGCATTTGTAGTTTTGATGCTGCTGCTTGAAGGTTCACTGTATTTCGTTCGTGTGAAAACATTATAAATTTGCAATAACGTAACTTTGTGCAGGAGTCTCTCTTTGGTCTCTCGAAACGTATTGGCGTTTCATAATTCCAAACGCGTGAACGTATAGAATGATAGAAATTAGCTAGTTAATTAACTGCACCTATAGACTCCCGTGCTAACCTACACCTAATTTAACAATGCCAATCAAATTCAAGATTTTATAATTGCAATCAACCAAAACCTACACAGTTGATAGAAATTGAAAATATGTTAGCTCTACATATATGAAAGTTCATATATGTTAGCTCTACATGTGCTTTGGCCTTGCAAACTAATCACCAACTACTTTTCTTGGCTATGGACAGCCCAAACAAGATGTCGAAGAACACTGAACAGCCGAACAGACATCAAATGTGTTGAGCGTACGTCCGTTTCAAAACCATGTCAGATACGATGAGAATTCAAAGCAACGCCATTGCAATTTGCAATTATGCAAGTACCTAGGGGTGAAAGTGGTGAGGATAATTTCCGCATCCGATCCGCTCTGAATCCGAATTTTGCGGATATGGAGAAGCATTTTTGATATCCGTGTGGATATGGATAATCCGAATCCGATTGTGTGTGGGTGCGGAGTAGGATATGGTTTAAGAAAAATCCGACGGATATGGATTATCCGATAATTGAATGCGGATTATCCGAGGCTTATAATAGGATATCCGACTAATCTAATGAGCCCATCATGTCACCACACTACAAATCAAGCTCAGCTCAAACAACGAGACACCCATAAACTCTGTCATGGTTCATAAACCATAAAAATGAGTATTTTTTGTGTTATATTGCTAAATTATAGTTTGGTTTAGAAATTATTAGTCACTTAAAAACTACATGTAAGCATATATTATCCGACTATATTAATTCGCATCCGCTCCGAAACCGCTCCGACTCCGCACCAGTTCCGACATCCGAAAAAATCCGCATCCGTAACCACCGCAAGATATTCGCACCGCTCCATATCCGACAAAAAAATATGGATGAGGATATGGAAAAGGTATTATCCGCTCCGATCCGATCCGCTTTCATCCCTACAAGTACCAAGATGCAAGGCTTTTTAGTATCAACTACAGTGATTTTGCAGTAATGCATATGTGGAGGCATAACTGTGTGGCTTCAGGTGTGCACATGTAGTGCATGGGTACGGGTCTTTGGGGAGGGTGGAAGCTACCAGCAATCAAAGGTCCATTTGGCTTCACATCATTTGTGTTTGAGAGATGGTTGGTTGCTTGGTTGGTTTTAACAACCAAAGTTTTTTTAAAAAAAAAACAAAGAGATTGGGCCATTCCCCTTCCCAAACATATGTACGTGCATGGAAAGTGGACCAAGCCCAGCTCAATTAAGCCTAACCTTACTATGTCCTGCTTTTCAGAACAGCCCAAGCCCACTAAAACAAAAGGAGCCTAACTTTTGGCTTTGTTTGCTGAAGTCTGCGAGAGCTGTGCTCTTGCTCCTGGCACCTCACAAACATACTTAACTCAAAAAAAAAACTCTCAAACATACTACTGCAAATCCATACAAAACAAATAAATTAACATTCATTTCGATCACTTACTATTGTTTTGTAATTACCATAGCAACAACCGGCACCATCCCCATCCACGCCTCCACTAAGCTGACAACCTCTCTCTAAGCTTGTAGGGCGATGAAGTCCCCCAATAAAGTTTGTTTCAGTGGGATGTTCACATCAGCTGGCCTAAATTTGTTATAAATTCACTATTTAAGAATTAAGATTTATAAAAGAAAAATACAAAACTATACTCCCTCTATTCCTAAATATAAGTCATTCCAACTTTTTTGAAGAGTGAAACGTTTTCAATTTTGACCATATTTATACAGTAAAGTACTAACATTTATGATATCAAATAAGTACCATTAGATTATTCATTAGATATATTTCCATAGTATAGCTATTCGGTATCACAAATCTTTGAAGTCATCGCTATAATTTTGGTCAAAGATAAAATAGTTTGACTATTTAAGAAAGTTGAAATGACTTTTATATTTTGTAACGGAGGGAGTATTACTCTAATGAATCAATCAAAGACAATAATATAAATAATATTGTAGAAAAGTTAACTAGAAATTCCAATAGGGATGCTACTAAAATCCAGGTTAGTACTATCTAGCTTTTAAAAATAGGAAAAAGTCTATTTTTGACCATCGAACTATGTCCTCGGTTTAGTTTTGACCATCAGACCGCAAAACCAGAAATCTTTGGCCATTCAATTCTCAATACCGTTTAGATTTGGCCATCGACCAGTTTTTGCGAGCGGTTTTGCTGAGATGGACTCCTCGTGGCAGCGACGCCCACTTTGTCAGTGTTACCCCGTCTCTCTCTTTTCTCTATCGCCCTTTCTCTCTCCTCTGTCATCTCTCCCTCTCTCTCCTCCCTACAGACGGCCGGCGGTGGGCGAGAGCAGGGGCAGGCGGCCGGTGGCCGGCCGGCTGGCGAGCGAGGGGGGCGGGGTGGGAGGCCGGAGCAGGGGCCGACAGGCAGCGGATGCGTTGACTGCTCGGTCTACGGGCGGCGACAGCCATCGTCCCATCTCCCCCGCGTCAATCACTGGCTCGCTGCCCCTACCTATTCCCCGTCGCCGAGGCTGCCGCAGCCGGCAGGCGAGCGAGCGAGCCGAGCTGCTGTTCTTCCAAATCGAGATGTTGTTCTTCCAAATCAAAGTCCACAAGTACCGCATAATCGATTTCCATTGCTGTTGAATCAAACGTGGATGTCAAATTAAGATCTACGGCCACCAAATCAATCTCGATTGTCATTGAATCAATCTCCGCCGGCGCCGTTTCGAGTTGCCCCCGTCGCTGGATGTAAAATTGGTGCTTGCATCGGTGCTTCTCATCTCTCTCATGCTGCTCCTCATGCCGCAGGCGCCGGTCCCCGTCTCAGGGGATGGGTACCTCGCTGCTGGCCCCTGCGCTAATGGAAATCAGCGGCGTCCTGTGCCTCGCGCCGATGGGAAGGCTGGCAGGGGCAGCGGCTCCAACAACCTGACTGTCACGGCAACGGGAGGAGCAGCGCCGGAGAGAAGAAAGAGAGATGAGATAAGAGAGGAAGGAGAGGGAGGAGGGCTGACAAGTGGACCCTACCGCCACGTGGCGTCCATGTAAGCAAAACCGTTCACCAAAACCGTCTAATGGCCAAATCTGAACGGTATTGAGAGTTGGATGGCCAAAGATTTCTGGTTTTGCGGTTCGATGGCCAAAACCAAACCGAGGGCATAGTTCAATGGTCAAAAATAGATTTTTTCCTTAAAAATATAAAAATAAAATTGCTCGACGAAAAACTCTCTAAAACCCACAAAGCCCTCGAACTCTGTTCCTCACACTGACCTCCCATCCCCAACCAGATCGCGCACCCGCCAGTCTAGGGTTTCGCCTCGCCGTCCTCCCTTCCTCCGCCGACGAGGTGCCGCCGTGCCGGTCGAGATCCGGCAATGAAGCTCGCGGGGCTCAAGTCGGTGGACGGCGCCCACGAGGAGTCGATCTGGGCGGCGGCGTGGGCGCCCGCCGCCGACCACCGCCCCACGGCGGTGCTCCTCACGGGGGCGCTCGACGAGACCGTCCGCGCCTGGCGCCCCGACGACCTCGCTTCCGCGGGTCCCCCCGTGCGGGGCCACGCGCTCGGGGTCGTCTCCCTCGCCGCCCACCCCGCCGGCGCGCTCGCGGCCGCCGTGTCGCTTGACAGCTTCGTCCGCGTCTTCGACGTCGACTCGGGGGCCTCCGTAGCCACGCTCGAGGCGCCGCCGTCCGAGGTCTGGGGCGTCCAGTTCCACCCCAAGGTGAGCGCGGCTGCCCCAACCCCTGTAGTCCGGACTCGAGATTTTGAAGGGGAAAAATGGCTGCTTTCTTGGCTTTCTTGCGAATGTTGCTGTAGTGATAGAAGGTTCGATGTGAAAAGCCCCAAATGTGTGAGATTTTGGTGAGATGTGCTGCAATTCTAGGCAATTTGGGCGTAGAGTGCTGTAAAAATGCTGTCCTGGGTTGGATTCAAGTTTAGTTGCTGCTGTTGTTGTTATTGTGCTATAATTATTAGTATTAGTATAGTAGAAAGCGAAGATTAAATATATGGAGTATTCTTTAGACGCCTGGTTGAGTCATACTGCTTTGTCTAATTCCATGATAGGAATGTGGCCTTTGATAGATTACTACTAGTATTTTGCATAGTTTAGGACAACTAAAATACTGCATATGAATAGGCTAGATAATTCAAGCATAGTGTGCTGTCCTGGTTCGTATTTTGAGTTGTAAGATGCACTGCTAATCGGTCTTACTCATGGTGAAATTAAATATATTTATTACTCAGATGGCTTAGTCAATTTTGTTAGATTCAGTGAAAACACAGATAAAAACATGGCCTTGGAATAGGAACATCTAGGATTTTGCATAGTTAAGGAAAAACAAAATATTACATATGGAACTTTTCCAATCTGCCATAGCGAGGTCTGTGATTGGTACATGTGGAAGTTGCAGGCATGTCTGTCCAGTTACTTGTTTTGTTGCTTCATTGACACAGATGCATGCCAGCTTAACCCTTTCTGGTTACTGCTGCCCATTGTCCTAAATTTGTTGGCACTGTGCCAATTGATCCCCTCTTAGGTTTTTCTGATCACCTACGCTTACTGCTGATTCTGCATTCATGTAGCTTGAGTAGAAGATGGTTACTGTTGCAAATCATTCAAACCGGTAACTAGTTATACACATGGTTGCAAAGCTTGTGCATACTTTTTTGCAACTTATGTGCCTGAATTCTTATGATGGTGCTGTCTAAGGTTTTCATAATTCTTCTGTTTGAATAATGAGGTCCTCACAATTTTACATACTGTCACTACATTCAGTTAGTCATAGTTGCAGTGGTTGTGACCTTGTGGGGATCAATTTAATTTATGATTTCATGTTTTGCTTGTGGACTTTTGCAAAGCCTTGATTGTACTTAAGAAAGTTTGCGGATGTTTGTATGAAATGGAAATGGATCTAATTTTTTGTTATATTTGGATAGTAAGTATGCTAGATGTTCAGAAAGTGGTTTGTGGAAGTAGCGAAGCCATTGCCAATATGGTGTACTATACAGTATCTTCTTGATGTGGTTCACCTAGCTACATTCTGGATAACAATTGATATTCTGGCATAATAAGTTGTCTCATCGTCTGAAGTCTGAACCTTGTTTGAACTTGAAATTGAGGTTGTGTTTCCTCAAACTGAGTATTCTTGCCTTCGCTGCATATTGACAGACATGTCCATGTCTAATTCGATGCGACCTGGTTCCAGTTTGCATGGTCAATGACTCAATGTGTAATTTTTTATCTTTACATGGTTGATATGTTTTAGTGGCTGAACATTCGGTTTTCTCCTCATGTTCTCAATCAGCATTGTTAGACATTTTAGTTGCCACATTCTGTTTTGTCTAAACTGACGTGTTAGTTGTACTTATAACTTTTGGTAGCACCGATGATTGGAAGTAGTAACCAAATTATCCTGCTTCTCTTCCAGTTGATCAAATTGGTTTGTTCTTTCTTCAATGCTCTTATCGAGATAGATAAACCATATGCTTTCTTCATCAGGGTAATGCTCTGGCTGCAGCTGGTGGTGGCAGTGGGTCAGTGAAGGTCTGGGACACAGAGAAGTGGCAGCCAATTACAAGCCTTGCCGTTCCACGTCCAGAGGGAGCTCGCCCTGACAAGACAGGCAGTGGCAAGTTTGTCCTTTCAGTTGCCTGGAGCCCTGATGGAAACCTCTTAGCCTGTGGGTCCATGGATGGCACCATTGCTGTGTACGACACAAACCGCATGAAGTTCCTCCACCACCTTGAAGGCCACCACATGCCCGTGCGTTCCATGGTGTTCTCCCCTGTGGACCCCCATGTGCTCTTCACGGCCTGCGACGACTCCCATATCCACATCTACGATGCCAAGGAGAAGACCCTCATCGGGGCCATGTCGGGCCACGCAAGCTGGGTGCTGAGCATCGACGTGAGCCCTGATGGCTTGGCAGTGGCGACGGGATCCAGCGACCGCACTGTCCGGCTCTGGGACATCAACATGCGGACCTCAGTGCAGACGATGAGCAACCACTCTGACCAGGTCTGGGCTGTGGCCTTCCGACCTCCGGGTGGGGCTGGAGTCCGTGCAGGCCGGCTTGCGAGTGCATCAGATGACAAGAGTATCTCCCTGTATGATTACTCGTAGTTTTTCTTACCACTGCAAGGCCTCTATTGTAGCTTGTCGGAGTCCAACCAGAGACTCTCCTTTGGCCGTAAACCTGAAGGTTGTAGGACTTGTTGTACAACTCTAATTGGGCTCCCAACTTGCAAGGAAAGCCAGTTTACTTCGTGTTCTTGACTTGTGTCTCAAGGTTGTTAGTTTCATTTTCATACTTCCAATTGTTTCTACCTGAGATCACTTCCTGTGTCGATTTCAAGTGTATTTCTTTTTGTGGTTATTGCCAGGTAAGCATCGATTAAGACGAGGTCTTCTAATCTTCTCAACACATGTTCTGTTGCTTGAGTGTTGATTAAGACGAGGTCTCTTAATCCTCTCCACAATCTGCATATTTGTTGCTTGTGGTTATGATGTTTTCATTTTTGCTACATTTTCTAATCTGATTTATACTCCTAGAAAGGGCTTTACACCATTTTCTCTTCATGGTGTGTGTATCAGCCTGTCAAACTCAAAACAAAAGAGAGAGGAGAGGATACGAGTCATATACATGGAGGGTCAAAAACTCACGTTTCTACAACTCTGTAGGTCTCTGTAGGACTGTAGGTTGACACACCTACCTGCTGCTGCTGCTAGTCCCAACATTTGACACTAATGGAAGCAGCTAGATTTTTTTTTTCTTTTATCAATTGATGATGGTAAAACCGGCCGTCTACTTTGGCTCGATGTTCAAAAATATAACGCATCAGGAAACATGATTGTTCTTGTTACTGGGGTCTTGTCTTGTTCGCAATGCTTAATATTAATTATAGGGGCAAACCCTTTCTGTTTCATCGCAATAGCATCAGTGTCTTGACAAATTTTGGTATGTTTTCTGAGTCCATAGCAATAGCATCAGTGTCTTGACAAATTTTGATATATTTTCTGAGTCCATGGACAATGCATTAATTTGATATATAGACTGGTTACTATCCGAGACTATCTGAATCGATTGCCTAGTGTTGCTGTTGTAATCTGAATTGAGTGGCTGTCGTATTTATTATGCTGCAATTGGATGTTTGATGGATATAGGAGACTCTGTCTACCGTTCTGCACAAGGCCTACCGGGCATCTTCAGAATTTGAGATTGTTTCAGGCATTGGAGCATTGCAGGATCCTGCATCAGTCTGTCGTTTTCTGAATGGAAACCAGAGCAGGGATTGCTTTGCAAGTTCAGACTTCAGATTTCCAACACTATCTGAATCGATTGGGTATAGCATCCATAGTGTTGCTGTCATGATCTGAATTGAATGGCTATATTGGCGATTGGATTATTGATAAGACACTTGTGTCTATCCTCATGCACAAGGCCTACAGAGTACTTAACAGATATGCACTTGATCGACCCACGCCTCGGATGCTACACATAACACATGCTACTGTCTGACATGCTAATATACAAACTTTTCACCATAGAGTTTTATATAAGCGCGGTAGTAGGCCGGAATCTAGGAAGGGTAAGCATGTGAGAGGTGTTAATAAACAGGGTAATCAGAGCATAATAGTCCTTGAACGAATCGAAAGAATCAATACTTTGTGGTCAGGTCATCAGACTCGTGTTCTGGTCTCACGTGGGCGTGGATCTTGAGGACAAAAGCAACTGTCAATTGCATACTGGGCTACTGGCCGCTATAAGGAACCTCCCCTACACCAGTGCCCCGGAAAATCCCCTGCTCCATTTCACTCCAACCAGATATAGCGCACATCAGCAGATTTGCTACCACTTCTGCTGAGAGGTCGAGATGGCAGCCATAGCGGTGAGCGCATCCACTGGGGTGATGAACTCTCTCCTCTCCAAGCTCTCCATTCTGCTTAGTGATAAGTACAAGCAACTCAAGGGGGCCCATTCTACAACCGGACCCAAAAGATACTATCACTTGGAAACTGACAGCCAATGGAGCTTATACGACCGCTTCAGCCTATAAGGCGCAATTTATCGGAACGGAAGCACGCCCCCAGAACATCAACCTTTGGCGTACATGGGCACCGCCGAAGTGCAAATTCTTTGCATGGTTAGTTACGCAAAACAGGATTTGGACTGCGGATCGACTGGCCAAGCGAGGATGGCCACACACACCAACATGCCAGCTGTGCAGGTCTGCACCCGAGACGGCACACCATCTGCTTGTGGATTGTAGGTACACAAGAAGAATTTGTACCTCCACCGCAACATGGCTCGCTCTACCAGATCTTCTGCCAAGCTTTTGGTTACCAACGGTCAAAGTTGCCGATTGGTGGGCTATGATCACCGCTCTCATGACCGTGCCTAAGAAGACCATCCGAAGCCTCACGCTACTGATCATCTGGGAAATCTGGAACGAGAGAAATGTGCGAGTTTTTAACCGGCGAGAATGCTCTACGTTAACGCTCTTCGCCAAAATCAAGTCTGAGATGTCGGCCTGGGCCACCGCGGGCGCCAATGGCCTAGCGATCCTCCTAGCGCGAGAATAGCATTTTTCTGTTCATGCCGGTTAGCCGGCTGTAATTATTAAAAACTCTGCTCTTTCAATGAAATTAGCACAATCTCGTGCTGGTTCGTTCGAAAAAAAAAGGGGGTCCGTAAGGATATCGAGTTCTTCAGCCGTGAATTGGCAACATGAGCGCAGCGTTGGAGACGCTAGCAAATGTGGAGAAGTTGGATCCCCAAACAAAGGTGTGGAGGGACATGGTTCGTGACACGGCCTATGATATAGAGGATTGCATCGACATCTTCATGCACAATCTTGGCAAAGGAGGTGACAAGGAAGGCTTATTGGACAAGATCTCAGGCCAAGATTAGGAAGCTGCGAGCCCACAATAGGCTTGCCTGACAAGATTCAAGAACTCAAAGCTCGTGTTGTGGAGCAAAGCGAGAGCCGTGACAGATACAAGATTGCTGAAGCTGCTGCCAGCCCTGTAGTACCTCCAGTCGACCCAAGGGTACAAGCAATGTTTGAAGATGCTCAAAGGCTTGTGGGAATTGATGGTCCAAGGGATGAAATTACCCAACTGCTGCTGGAAGAAGGTAATGATAATTTTGGAAAACCTAAAGTGCTGTCCATCGTTGGTTTTGGGGGCCTCGGCAAGACAACTCTAGCAAACCAAGTGTACACTAAAATCAAGAATCAGTTTCAGTGCGCAGCGTTTGTGTCTGTTTCTAGAAGTCCTGATATGGCCAATATCCTGAAACAAATGCTTTCTGGAGTTGGATATAGAAGCATGAACATGTCAGATGACGTGAATAAGCTGATCACGGCCCTTACAGAACATCTCGCAGATAAGAGGTACACTTGTTCCAGCAACTTTCTTAAAATATATTTATTTGATAATAAGCAACATTACTTTCTTGTCGGTTTTGATAGTCTGTGTAATTTACCATAGTATACACGGTATAAGATTTCTTAGAATTTTCTGATACTGAACAACCTTGGCCCTTGGGTAACTATATTTCTTTCTATGTTCTACAAAAATTTTATTGCAAAATTTATGAGAAAGGTAAGATTATTTTTTATCGTTGTCAATGTAACAGCAATTAAAATGCTTGGATTATCTAGGAATTTTTAAACTATATTTTCAATATGTATTTGCTTTGTTATTTTTCATTTTGTTTTAGCATCTTTATTATATACTTTTCTGAAAAGCTTAATGCTATGCTAAGTTAAAAATGACTGTGAACCACATTTACATGTATTTGAAAATAATATAACTTTATCTGCAGTAATTCTAAAACATATTGCAGAAGTGGTAAAATATCAAATATGCAATTGAGACAGTAGCAAGAATCCAGTTTTCCTATTTTAAAATTTTGAATCATTCTGGACGTACTTTGGGTCATAGTATATCAAATATGCCATGATCGCCCATGCTTAAATAACCTTCCATGCATGCCACAGTGCGTGTGTGACCAAAATTCTATTTCATTTGAAACAGTTTTAGGAATACTAAATGTGATAGAAAAGGTAAAAGAACTGTTTGATGTAGAGCACACTTGTTGTCACTTCGATATGCATAGCTTGTACGAAAGTGCCAGTAATTCAGAATGAAAGTTTTGCTTATAGAAAAATTAACTTAATTATTGTATTTTCAGGTACTTAATTGTAATTGATGATATATGGAGAATCACGGACTGGAACGTTATTAGGTGTGCTTTCTTGCAGAACAGAAAAGCTAGTAGAGTTATAACTACTACACGCATTCGAGAGGTTGCTACAGCGAGTTGCTCGGAATTCCTAGGACATGTATACGAAATACAACCGCTTAACCAACAAGATTCTAGAAGCTTATTTTTTAAACGGATATTCAACACTGAGGGTAAACTGTTCTAAGCAGTACATTGAAATTTCTGAAGATGTTTTAAGAAAATGTCGTGGTGTGCCGTTGGCAATTACTAGCATTGCTAGCCTTTTGGCTACCCACGGCAAGGATATTCTGAAATGGGAGAAAATTCGGCATTCTATGGGTTCTGAGCTGGAAACAAATCCTACACTAGACTGGATGAGGCATGTGCTAAGTCTAAGCTACAATGACTTGCCACATCATCTCAAGACATGCTTGCTGTATCTTGGTACATATCCTGAAGATTACAAAATTATGAAAGATGATTTGGTGGGACAATGGATAGCTGAAGGATTTGTGCCTGAAAAGCGTGGCTTGGACCTAGAAGAAGTTGCTGAGGGCTATTTTAATGAACTCATTAACAGAAATATGGTCCAACCCATTGCTTGGTCTGAGATAGATGAGGTGAAGGCATGTCAAGTTCATGATCTGATGCTTGATCTTATTCTATTGAAGTGTATAGAAGAAAACTTCATCAGTACTATTGATGGTCTGCATAACATGACAGGAACATCACAAGTTCGTCGGATTAGCCATCACATCCATACCAGAGATATGCCCCCGGCAACAGAAAGGATGAATCTATCACAAGTTCGGTCATATATGTTCTACCGTGCTGCTAAGTGCACACTTGTCCTTTCAAATTTTGAACTTTTGCGGGTGCTGGACATGGAGATCGGTTCTTATGGGGGGTCTGCCTCTACCTGCCTTGATTTGTCATGTATAAGTCACCTTTTTCTCTTGAGATATCTGAATGTCAGAGGCTTTGTCTTGAAACTGCCAAAGAAATTGGGGAAGCTTCAGCATTTGATGACCCTAAATATGGCATTTAGCAGGTTAGATTCTACTAATCACTCACTGGATGTTACTTCTTTGTCATCACTGAGGCATCTCACACTTCCTAGGGCCACTTGTTTAGAGCTGCGCTGTGGAGTCAGAAAACTAAGCAACCTACAAACTCTG
This sequence comes from Urochloa ruziziensis, assembly GCA_015476505.1. NCBI lineage: Eukaryota > Viridiplantae > Streptophyta > Magnoliopsida > Poales > Poaceae > Urochloa > Urochloa ruziziensis. The sequence goes on along the minus strand of CM027120.1, from coordinate 43,148,186 downwards.
TACGGTCTTGATATAAATATGAACTCTGTCGAGACCATCAGAGATCTCAGTGAGTTGACCAATCTAAGAGAGCTTGACCTATTGGATTCAGGAGCTACCTGGGAACAGGGTTCTGACACCAGAGCAGCACTAAAGCATAACACCCTGGCGGCCTCCCTTCGCAGGCTAGGCAACAGTAACCTCCGCAAGCTGTATGTTGATTTTTCAGCCCCTGAGCAGTTTTGGAATGATTGCTTCACGCGTCCGCACCATCTGCAGGTGGTTTGTTCGGAATTCGTAAGAATCCCGCAGCTTCCAAAGTGGATGGCACAAGCTGACAGGTTGGCATATTTGGAACGGCTTGTCGTTGAGCAGCTCCTAAACGATGACGTCCAAATTCTGGCACACTTGCCCTGCCTCGCTTCCCTCCACATACAAGCCAAAGAAGTCCCTGGAAAAACCATGGTCATCCACTCCAACGCATTCCCGGTCCTTAAGAGAGTTATATTTCGCTGCAAGTTGTCCTACCTGACATTTGAGCCAGGAGCAATGCCACTGCTAAAGGAGCTCTACATAGACTTCGGTTCTGGTGCACCGGAGGCAGAGCATGGGATCAGTCCTGTTAATGGAATCGAGCACCTTGCAAGCCTTGAAAAGGTATCCGTGCAAGTACAAGCGAAACGTGGTGAGGGGTCCAAGCTAGAGTCGTTATGCAGGAACTCCATCCAAAGACACCAGAGATATCAATCCATTAAGACCAATCTAGACTGTGAAGAGTGTGATGATTAAATCGTCCAGTAAAATCCTCAAGTGATCCACAGGCATCTGATATTTAAAGTACGCAGCAGGCGTCTGTGATTGGTAAATGTGGAAGTTCCAGGCATGTCTGTCCAGTTACTTGTTTTGTTGCTTCATTGACACAGATGCATACCAGCTTAACCCTTTCTGATTTCTTCTGGTCAATGTCCTAAATTAGTTGGCACTGTGCCAATTGATCCCCTCTTAGGTTTTTCATCGCCTACGCTTACTGCTGATTCTACATTTCAGTAGAAGATGGTTACTGTGCAAATCATTCAAACCGGTAACTAGTTATACACGTGGTTGCAAAGCTTGTGCATACTTCTTTGCAACCTATGTGCCTAAATTCTTATGATGGTGCTGTATAAGGTTTTTATGATTCTTCTGTTCGAATAATGGAGTCCTCACTATTTTACATACTGTCACTACATTCAGTTAGTTGAAGTTGCAGTGGTTGCGACGTTGTGGGGATCAATTTAATTTAGGAGTTCATGTTTTGCTTGTGGAATTTTCCAAAGCCTTAATTGTACTTAAGAAAGTTTGTTGTGGATATTTGTATGAAATGGATCTAATTTTGTCATATTTGGATACTACTGGAAACTCGAATTTCCCTGTGGACAAAACCGACAGGGAAATATAAAAAACCGCAGGGAAATACACAAACCGTTAGGGAAATTAAAAACCGACAGGGAATATACGTCATGGATAAAGCAACAGGGAAATAAAAATTTGTCTGTCGGTTTTTTATTTCCTTGTCGGTTTCCACTTTTCCCTGTCGGTTCCTTACCCACAGGGAAAATGTTCTCCGTCAGGTCTGAAATAATTTCCCTATCGAAGAAGTACCATCAGGGAAAATCATGTGTACCGACGGAGAAATATATTTCCCCGTCAGAACCCATTTTCCCTGACACTTCTATTTACCGACAGGGAATATCAATTGGTTAAAAAAATAAAATATGGCCACAATTAAAGCCAATGACATTACTGACATGCATTTAAACTACACATTGTTGCCCACACAAATACAATATCACTTCAAGATCATTACAAGTCCTTGCATCACAATACACAGCTCACTAGCTATCAGTTAACAGTTACCCATAGACTGGATTTAACCTCTAGCCACTACAAATCACAGTCATTGACTTCTTGCCTCTGAAAAATATTGGGAAAATAATTAGTACATGAGCTGACTAATACCATGGCACAAAGTAAGAATGTAATATCAAATGTGTAATCTGGAAAGAAAATGTATGCACGGACAGGGACATACAGGAAGAAGTTTACCTTGAGTGACATGGACAATATACAGTCCTCAAGCACAAGCACCATCAGGCCAGCATCTTCTGTTGATTTAGCTCTTAAACATTCTTGCCTTTTTCCTGAAAATAGGAACCCTGAGGCACAGTCAGTAGCTATCATCATACCTTAATAAAATCAGGAGGTTGTGTTCATTTTACAATTATCCTACACTAACTAGCTTAAACTGTTCATCCCCTTCCAAAACATACATTGCAAAGAGACGGCCATGGCGACTTCAACTCCGCTGTGACCTAAGATAGATCCAATGCATATGAAGCACACAAGAGATGAAGAAACTTGGGGAGTAAAGGGAAAGGAGCTCACATTCACCATTGAGGATAATTACAGCTGACGACTACAGCTGCGGCAGCGCGTTCTTTGAAGGGCACCAACACTTGCTCCGGTTGTTCCATTCCCAATTCCTGATGAAGCCCCTAACTCCCTACAAATTTGCAAGCAGTCTGCAGCCAACTGCCCTCATTTCTTTGCTCTGTCGATTGCCGGCCTCTACGGGCTGCGTGCCACACCAACGACACCACATCACCATCCGCCACAGCCGCCCTCGGCCTACCCTTTCACTGGTCCGCCCTCCTTTCTTTGCTCTGTCGATTGCCGGCCTCTACGGGCTGCCTCCCGCGCGCAGCGGGCCATCCCAGTTGCACGCCGCCATGCCCATGGGGCACCCTGGCCGCCACCGCCGCTTAGCGCACAAGGCAACCTCTAGGGCATGCTGATGCGCCTCCTTGAAGGAGGAAGAAGAAAGCTACGATGTCACTTACAAGTGGGGTCCACATGTGAGTGGACATCAAAGGAATCTGTTGGAGCAACTATCTCCAATAAGCTGAAATTGTAAAAGGGAAATCCCCTGTATGGTGAGAAAGGGAAAAGGAAAAGATCAATCTGTTGGAGTTGGTCTATCATCACTTAAGCTTACTCATAGCATCTGCATTGCTCGTGTTATGGTCCCAGGTGGATGTTAGAGTATATGGCAGATCTGATAGGCAATCTTACAAGTATCGAATTGTTGTTGTTCTTTTTAGACAAGGCCATAGACCTCTTATCGGAGAGGCCCATACACCAGTTGTCCCATAAAGAGTGCAATTCTAGTTATTTTTAGACAGATTAGTGGTGGCGTGAAGAGACACGCATGCCCTCATTTATTTGCCATATTGAGTTAGTTTTGAGATCCTAATCAGATCTGACCACTTAATTAGGTAGGTAGTTGAGATCCAAATCCTATAGAATTGCATTACTCTTTGAGATTTTTTTTTCAAACGCTAGGATTGGAGGGAGTATGTTACTTCATAAGTTGTCATAGGCCCATAGTGTGTCTTCGGCCCAAATCAAATCAAATAAATACATAAAAATAACTCAGTTGAAATAAAGCAATTCAGGTTGGGGTGTGCAGGCTCAAGCAATAGTGCAATGCTAGAGCGACATAAAAGGATGCAGATAACAAGCTATCCTGGAGGATCCTTCCCCACGGAAAATAAATTTAATATCATTATGAGGGTGAGACCTCATATATCATAAATCATAAGAACAGATACTACGCTTTCTTAGCTAAAAGGCCGAGAAAGATATGAGCTGCCAGGCCGAGGTGCCTCTTCTAATTGTATGCGCCTAATGATCCACGAGTATTAATGTTTTTAGTAATCGCAATCAGAGGGACGTAAACCAAACCGGGCCGCATTGCCCTGTCAAGCTTTGCAGTCGGCCCATTAAGGAGTCCAGAGCTTAGGACACGACAACGGAAAGGACTAAAGCAGACAGAATCCGACACTACGACTAATTCGAAATACATGTCGCTGTTGTTCTATCTCAACAGATCCCCTCGATTGCTCTTTCATTTGCTGATGAGTCATGCATGATTATCTGCTCTCGTCAATGAATTCATGTTGCTGGTGTGCACGTCCAAAAGAATCTAGCAATGATCCTGCTCATGCAGATGTATGACTGATAGGCTCAGCGTGGACAACCAAATCATAACCGAAACCAAATCTTCCTGGTTATTGCCAGGTGAGTGTTGATTAAGACAAGGTCTTCTAATCCTCTCCACACTCTGCATATTCTGTTTGCTTGTGGTTAAAATGTTTTCATTTTTGCTACATTTTCTAATAATCTGATTTATACTTCCCAAAACGAGCTTTACACCGTTTGTTCACTAAGACTTTTAAGTACCGAATTGCAGCTGTTCTTTAATTTAGACAACGCCAATGGACCTCTTATCGGAGAGGCCCATGTGTTGCTTCATAAGTGGCCATAGATACCTGAGGCATGTTCTCATAGCATGTCTTCGGCACATGAACCTAAGTCCAATAAAATCTAAGTATAATGATACATAAAAATTCTAAAATAAAAATGTATTTATCAAAAAATAATGTATGCATTAAATTTAATTATAAAAGTTTAAATTTTGATTTGGTTGGGTTATGTCAGGCTCAAGCAATAGTGCAACGCTAGAGCGACACGCGAGGACCCAGATAGCAAGCTACCTTAGCAGATCTTCTCCCACAAAAAATAAATTTAATATCATTGTGAGGGCGAGGCCTCACATATCAGATATTAAACTGATAAGAACAGATACTACACTTGATCTTAGCCAAAAGGCCGAGAAAGGTATGAGTTGCTTGGCACGGGTGCCCCTTCTTTTGTATGCGCCTCGTCAGCCCCCACGGCTTCTAGCCAGACAGTTTGGTACTAATAATGATCCGCAAGTACTGATTGTTTTTTAGTATAATCGCAACCAGAGCGACGTAAAGCCAAACCGGGCCGCGCATTACCCCGTTAAGCTTTGCAATCGGCCCATCAAAGGAGCCCATACAGTACAACAACAGTCGAAGAGTCGTCGTACCCGAGAGAAAAAGCCAGGTAGAAAAGATTTCGGGCCCGTTCCACCTTCTTCGACTTGGAGACGGCCAGGGAGGAAGAGCAATGGAGTTGCCGGAGCAAGCGTCCAGGAACCCCGCCGACGACGACGACGGCGCCGACGGCCGCCTTCACCTTCAGCCAGGAGGCAATCCTGCAGGATGGCTGCCTCCGGCGCTGGCGGCGGCCCTGCTGGAGTCAAGCAGCGGCAGCTCCGAGGCGTCAGGAGAGGAGGCTGCCAGGCCGCCGCCGCGGCTGCCTCCGTCGCTGTGCGCCATGCTGCGGTCAGCCATCAGCTCGGAGTCCGGCGATCCCGGCCGGCCGCCGTCGTTCGAGCTCCGCTGCCTCATCAGCCTGGCCGCAATTAAGACCAAAATTTCTGTAAATTTAATCTTTTCAAACAAAAATGAAAAGGCTTCTCTGCTTGTCCTACAGATAATGTTTAGCTTGTTGCTTGTCTCATTACTTTGTTGATCTACTTTTTGGGCATTGCAAGGTAATTTTTGTACACTATATATTGTTTGTTATTGGTGGCGCAGGAGGATCGCTCACAGAAAAATGTCGTACCGTTTCCACGCAAGTCCGGAAGTTATCCTCAACAAGTCCAAGATATTTGCAAAGGGTGTCTTGGATCACTACAATAAAAGGATGAAGGTAAATTGCACCTAGGATATGCATGACCCATAAATTGCAAATCGTGACCTTATAATTCTTGATTGATTTGTTTTCTTTCATGCCCAGATCAAGTTTGAGTTGATGGATGTCATGCCTGCGAACATGATTATCGAGTCGCTCCGTCTTTACACACACGTCAACTTCACGGCGATGTCTGCCAAGGAGGGTACCAAGGAACAGCTCTTCTTCGCTGAGCTTGAAAACTGCAGCAAACGGCGGGCTCCGAGTAGATTCATTGTCACCTACTGTGAACCACTGGGTTCTGATTCCACTGGTGAGTTCATTGCATTTTCTATCAGTTGAAGATCAAACAGTCATCATTCTTACATAATATGAAAGAATGCCTTCTAAACTATAAGCATGAAAAAAAACATATGTAGTCATGTAAGTGGCAAGCATCCTAGAAGAACAAAACTTTCATTGGACCTATCAAAATAAGTCTACGCAATGTAAATATCACTGTACTGTATATATCTTTTCATTTATGCATTTGTTGTTGTAGTACCTCCAGCAGGTCAATGCATGTTCTGAGCAAGTTGTGTGTTTTCTTTTTTTTTCCCTTTTTTTTTTTTGCAGTTGGGCATAAAGGCTTTCAACTTGATTATGCCACCTCGGCAGTGGGGAAGAATGTCAACATTGACATCACATACTGTTTTGCTTGTGATTCACGAATGTTACATCCCAGGGGTGACAAATATATCGCGGGGCATTGTAACATTCCGCACATATACACCAATACACGCTAAAAATGATTTGTTCCCATGCCATCTATCCTTCGAGGAGACAACTCTTTGTTGACATATCATTCATGAGGTAAATTTGAGGATGTGGCCATCCGAATTTGAGCTCAAATGAGCCGGGCAGAAATTTTTGAAATGTTTGATTTAATTTGTCATCACTCAAAAGATATGTATTATAAAAGAATTAAGAGTGAGTAAGAGGTTTTCCGCAAAAAAAGAAGAATTGAGCAAGAGGGAGAAAAGGAATACTTTTTTACACTAGAAAAGGATAAATTTTGGAGGAAGCATCAGGTGCACAAGAATATATTGGCCACAAAGTGTTCGAGCATCTTGGTATTTGAAATAAATCGGTTGCCTCTTTCTTCTTTTGTTTTTGTTTTTTTTTTCAAAGAGCCACTCAACAAGAATTGGGTGTGAAACATATGGTCGATATTTGGATCGTTCACGTTGTAGAATATTTATCAGTTTGATGAAACTCAATTGTTTTCGTCTACAATGGTCGGTTGTTGTGAACAGTTCTTTTTTTTAGTTTTGCAATAGTATTGGCACCGGCTAAATTTGAGATTTGTTGGTTTTAGTCACCTCCATATATAAGGAGCTCATGCTCTGATGCTCATATCAGCAGGGCAGAAACCTTTGAAATGTTTGGTTTGTCGCTCAAAGATATGTGTTATTAAAACTGCAGCAAAACCAAAAATCGGAGGGCACGTCGGCGGCTGAGGCGCGGGCGAGCCGGCGGCAGGCGGCGGCGCCGCCAGGCATGGGAGGGCCTCGTGCGGTGGGCGGAGCTCGCCTGGTGTGGAGCTGTCCGGCACGGCGGCGGTCGGCACACAAGCAGCGGTATTGAGTGACATGGATCGATGCACAGAGGCTGGATCGTGCGGCAGAGAAGCAGGGGAGGAAAGGGAGAAGGAGCCAAATTGAGAAAAGAAAAAAAAAGAGAGGAAGAGGGAAAAAAAAGGGGAGAAAGAGGAAAAGGAAACTGTGAGAAGCTAGTTTTTTTTCCTTCAATTCTGAACCGTTGGAGTTGCTTTTAGCAGCTCGAAATTTCCCCATGACACTAATGCGTAATTAACTTCCAAATTCACTCCACTGCATGTAATGAATCTAGATGGGATTTTCTAGATTTTAGGAAACCAATCATATGCTGAGCGTCGACGACTCTGCTTCGGTGTTCCTTCCGGTCCATGCTCGGCCTATTTCTTCCTGTTCGACCGTACGGCGTAGGCGCCGCCGCGAGGTGCTCGCGCCGGGCGGGCATGAAGCCGTGGTGATCACTGCTGGCCAGGCAGGTCGTGCCTCGTCGTGGTCCTTGCCGGCGCCGGCTCGGCAGAGTGTTCTTGTCTTGTATGTTCAGGGTTCAGAAGTCGAGATTCTGCTTTGGAACATCAGGCATTCCTTTTCTGAATGGAAACAAGAGCAGAGATTACTTTGCAGGATCAGAATTCAGATTAGCCTGGAAACAAGAGCAGAGACTGCTTTGCAGGTTCAGAATTCAGATTTGCAGCATCAGGCTAATCTGAATCGGGTGGCTACAGCATCCCAGTGTTTTGCGTGGCTATCGTATTCATTATGTTCAATTAGATTAGTGATAGGAGATGAGCAATCTGAATTGAGTGGCTATCGTATTCACTATTTGCAATTGGATTACTGAATTGAGTGGCTATCGTATTCATTATGTTGCAATTGGTAATTACAGTTGAGGAATAAAGCCTACAGAGTTGTAGCCACACAAAAATTAGCATCATAACCCTTTGAGACCATTTGCCTCCAGGCTCGGTTTAGGAAAACTTATTAAAATTTCAAAGTAAAACCTATTAAAATTTCAAAGTAGCCACAGGCAACAAAGCAGACCCTATTTGCAACATATTGAATCATCCAGCAAGACCCTATTTGCAACTTAATCATCCAGCAAGACGGGGATTCATCTATCTTTTGCCCATTTTTACGGGGAAAACACCAGTTGTTTCAGACATAATCCAATCTTTCCGACAGTCGATTCCAGAACACTCTTCTCAACATATCACGAACAAGCAAGGAGACAGCAACCGGCTACAGCACAGGACAATACTAGAGTCTGCCGCAGCGGCTAGAACAAAAATAAGGACAGTACTACATAGAAGATAACACCCCACATGGGGTAAGGGGCGCGCGCCCGTCCGCCTAGCACTTGATCTCCTTGAGCCCGTGCGCGAAGTAGAGGAAGGTCGGGTCAGTGGCTCCATCCTTGTAGTAGGCGAACACAAGGCTTCCATCATCATGCATGCTCTCGCCAACAAAGCTGCAACAAGCCAAACAATCCAATTCAGCACGAGATTTTCTTATAATTAACTTGTGAAGCAAAAGGACAGGAAGCAGTAGCAGAAAAGTTTCAGAATAAGGATGCAATCATTTGCACACATATCACAGAAGCAACATGAATTCAAGTTATGAGCCAACAGAGAACAAACTTCAAGCACTGCATAAGATTTAACATATTTTCAGTTAACCCAGAGCAGTACATAACTTATTCTATTGCAAAATAAAGAATTCAAGGTCCGTGCAGAACCATAGGTGAGAATTCGATGATATCACAGTCAAACAAATATATCTAACAGAAAACGACGTGATTAAACATTGACATATTTCCACCAAGGTGCAGTTTTCAAGAATATCACAGTTCAAAAAAATAGGACAGTGGAATGACTGGGCACTAGATATCAAATTATAAATTTTGCAAGACTTGGGAGTAGAAAACTTACAACTGGAGGTCCTTGAGCTTGCCAAGAAGGAACTTGGTGGCACCCTCAATGCCCTTCTTGAATTCTTCTGCCTTCTCTGGCTCCAGCTTAGCAGTGAGGTTCTTGATGTAGCGCTTGATGAAGGTGACAAACTGCTTCTTGTCAAAGGCAGGTTGCTCCTGCAAATAGAAAAGCATATTAGCACAGGGATAAGGGTGCACAGCACATCCAGGACAACACAAGTCAAGACAATCGAATATCAGCACAAACCTGAAGACGGAAAGTGTCAACAATGTCAACAACCTTCACCGCCTGGTCATCAACACCCTCATCTTCGCCACCCTCAGCAGACGGGTTGGCACCAATGTCCACATCAACGGCTCCTTGGACGACCCACTGTAAGCACCGATCCAGCATCATGTAAGTAATAACTCAAACAGACTAGCACACTACACCATTATGCAGTAGGCCAAACAAAAGGATTGGATCCATCCAGATTGACAACAGTTTGCAAAATTACAACATCCAGAATAAGCACACCCATGCTATGCTAGCATCTACTTCTGCAACTATGAACAAAGAGAAATTCTCAAGTTGATAGGGCCATTGGGTTTTAATGAACAAGCCAAACCCCGTGTGCCACATCAAGCAACCACGATGCTGCAAAGTTATCCAGATCTCAGTAACCAAAGGCACTCAGTTAAACTAACAAGTTAGGATCTAAATGACAATAATCATTCAAATTCGACTGATGGATTAGCTGTCCCAAGAACATATATCGCGGTTGTCCTACCAGTCAATTATAAGGAAGAACCTATATAGCATTTTACCCGGATATCACTAACCGACTAAGATAGGCTGACCTCTCTTCTCAATCTGCTCAAGGAAGTTTCGATAGGCTTTTGAATAAGGTTGGATTTCACTCACTGGATCGTTTGTATAAATAAACGAGCATAGCAGAAACAAAAAAAACGTTCTAAAGCTGTCCCCACAAACTTGAACATCGAATTCGCCCACAGACTACAGGACCAACACGTTTTTAACAGGTCCGCATACGGAACAGGACGAATCGGACCGATGGATAGAGCAGAGAGGAACTGTACCTTGCCGTCGACCTCCCAGAGCACGCCGTTCTCCAGCTCCCTGTACGGGAAGGAGTCCGACAGGAGCTCGTCGCCTACAGCAAACACCACCACGAAGATTGGTTAGGATAATCAACACAATTCATCAATAAAATAAAACGTAAACCAACAGATCGCAGCGAATCCAAGCGCAGATCTGCCCATCGGAGCCAAAAAAATCCCAATCGAGCCGCGGTTCAGACCCGGGCACCGGAAGCGGGCACCGGTGAACTGGGCCCGTCCCAGGCCGCGCAGATCTAACCACGGCGACTACCAAAATTCCTACTCCCCCAGCTGCAATCCCCAACCCAAGGAAGGAAAAAAAAGGAAAAAAACGAAAAAAAAAATGGGGAAAATCGCGGGGGGCAAGGACATGGGCGCGCACGCACCGGTGAGCAGATCCTGGTAGACCAACATGGCGCCGCCGTCTCCTGGAGAACCCTAGCCTGCGGGAGCGCGAGCGAGGAGACGAGAGGGGAGCGGCGGGCGGAGACGATGGGGGCGCGAGGGTTTGGGGCGGAGGCGGCCGCGGCGGATTTATAGCCCCGGAGAAATATCCGGCCCGCGCTCCTGGCCGTCCGATCCGCCCCGCTCGACGGGAATATTTTGCGCGGACGGCCCAGATGCCCGATCCGGGGCGTAACGGGCCTGGGGTCGTTTTTGGGAAGTGCCCTTGTCCTTTCGGGAAATTCGGGAAGACTCCTTGGCGTGGTAGGGACGGGGAGTTGTGTGTGGTGTTGGGTTGGGCCGTCCGATGGGGGCATCTGGGCCGGATATTCGCGCACGGACGGCCGGGATGCGCACGTGCGGCGCCGCGGCGGGTGGGATCGGGTCAGCGTTGGCGGCACGCAACCTGGGAAGGGAAGGCTGGCTGGCTAGTGGCGGTGTGGGTGTGGCACGGTTGGATTTGGATTTCTGCCATGTGAGTTTCCGTGTCCACGCACGGCTTCGTGTTGCCGACCAGCCCGACGACCGTGCGGTGTCCCTGTCCATGTCCAAATACAAGCTCCCTCACTCGAGATATGATGACCAAATTAGCAAATTTTGGGTTGCATTTGGGCTCTATTCACGATTTCTTACTTTAGAAAAGAAATTGTAGGCAAGCGCCCGCTTGTAGGTAACAGTGCGAGCCACAATCAGCTTTGCTATTGGGCTCAGGTGGAGTAATGATTTTTGCAGTAAAGACTAGTAATAAACAACATAGCACCTCGTATGAATTTTGTCTTGATTTTTTTTTCAAATCAAATGATTAAATTCATAATCCCAAGTATCGGCGGCTCCGTTAAGCTTGACGCATGTAATGTTTTGTTATGGCCAACATAAAAACCTACGTATGTACTGAAACTTGCATTTCTGAATTTCCATGCATATTTCCAATTCGTCCCAAGTTCACTGTAATCGTTTGGGGGCAAATCGCGCTCGGTTTAGAAAACTGGCACGTTGCTGTCCACTTCCACGGTGCAGAGAGAGGAATCGGCTGCAAGCACTTGATCCAACGCTGTGTGAGTGTCAGAGAACAAGACCTCTTTTGGCAATACTAAATTTCTGCATGTGGCCGATCCCATCTTTTACCAGGAAAAGGAGAGAGAAGGCCGAAAGCGAGGCGCTAAAGCTGGGACAACACCAAGCGGTGGATTCCATGCCTCTGCAGCTGCTGATGGATGGATGGTATAGCTCTGTGCCCTTCAAGATCCCGATGCAGCAAAGCCAGCAACGGGCAAAAGCTTTGAGGAAAAAAAGCGAGGTGGGGGAATAAAGCTGCTGCTGATGGGCCGCGCGGCCCATTGCCATCCATTTATTTTTTATATATATCTGCTAATAAAGCATGTGCTATCTCTTTCTCCACGGAAATATTTTGGCTAATGTGATCTGCGTATGTAGTACTACTGCTTCTAGGTTGCTTAGGAATAGTTTAGCAGTATCTCTGTTTCCCGTAGACAAATCGAGATGCAGAGATCTTAGCAATCCAAATCGAATGAGCTTAATCACAATCTCAATTTCAAGCAGGGGATGGCGCTATTGACTGCTACTATGGTAGAGCAGCAGCCAGCAGATGCGATCATCGTTACCAGCCTATTAGCGA